>CM054163.1:8206229-8223729 GCA_028751875.1 Rapana venosa
CTACACTCACAAAGGGACGGGCATCGACGACAAAAATAAAAGTCAAATACCTGGCAACATCTCCATGACAAAACTCACCACCATATGGAAAAGTAAAGAGATCAGTTCCCAATCAAACTACAGCTCTACAAAGCCCTAATTCAGACGATCCTGCTGTACGGAAGTGAAACCTGGAAAATGACTGCTGAAACAGCAAGCGAATCCAGTCATTGGAAACAAAATGCCATAGAAAACTACTGGGCATATCCTGGAGAGAACGAAAGACCAACGAATTTGTCAAGAGTCAAATAACACGGCTGGCAGGTCCACAGGAACCCCTTCTCACCATCGTCAAGAAGAAAAAGCTGACATGGCTCGGCCACGTCACCCGCCACAACACTCTGCCAAAAAACAGTACTGCAGGGGATACTTGAAGGTGGCAGAAGGAGGGGAAGACAGAACAAGTCACGGATGGACAACATCAGAGAATGGACCAGGATGAATGACTCGGCACTACTGCGCAGAGCCGAGGACCGAGATGGATGGAGGAGGCTTACCACGGCATCGTCTTTCGTGTCTCCCCCACGACCGCCAAGGTCACGGGTCTGATGATGATGATGAGACAATTTGCGCGTTTTGGCTCCAGTACAAATCCCCCATTTGACACAGCTGTAAATGAGTACCTGCCCTCTCTAGGGTCAGGGAAGGTAAATTAGCAAGGGAGAGGAGATGGGCGCCACCCTCAATATGCTGCCCCCTGGAGAAGTTGAAGTGTCTGACGCCTCACTCATTTACGACCTTATAGGTTATGGGACACCTTTTACCTTTTAGAGATAATAATGCCTGACGCTGTTGAATACTATGAAGGAACAGTCAGCATTGCAAACTTACTTTTTGCCGAAGACATTGACGGCATACCTGGACAAGATCAGCTTGGTAAGTCACGGTGATGCGGCAGCTACAACATATGACATGCAGCTCAGCGTTGACAAGACCTATTTGAAAACAGATAGCATCAAGATCACTGACATTACAATAGTAAACACACACTTTGAGACTGACTGTGGTATTGAGCATCTAGCATGGGTGAAGGTTTGATGCCTTAAATGCTCTTCAGAACAACCCAGACCACAACTACAATTACCAAAACAAAAGTCCTTGGGTACTGCAAGAACATCTCCATCTGCTCCAAGATCAGATTGATGCTTTCCCTGATCATGACCGTATAGTTATTTATGTAAGCGTGTGAAGCATGGATCATAACAGCAGAAAGATATAGTCAATGAACTTTGATTTTTTTCGCAAACTTCTCAGAAACTATCACAGAGACCACATACCTAACGAGTAAATGGAAACCATAATTGAAAACGCCATCGTGTCATAGAGAGACCTGACTTCATTCCGTGAAAAGATGCAAACTGGAGTGGTACAGGCGTATCACACGAACATCTGGAATGGCCAAGACTGTTCAACAAGAAACATGCCACGCGAAGAGAGACAAAGAGGTGCGCGCACAAGACACACTCCAACACCACACCGCACCACATCAACACACATCACACCCCACTCACACACAACACCCACACACATCACACGCGCGCTGCGACAAACCACACACACACACCCTGCGCCACGCACACACAATATACATACACATGCCACAACGCACCCACAATCACCCGTAACACATCACACACACACACACACACACACACACCACCCACACAAACACTAAAAACACCAACACACACACACACTACTTACACCAACAAAACCAAACCAGAAAGCACCAAGCAAAGTTTAAACTAAATATCAGAAAAAAAGTTCTGAAACAAAAATCCTTAATCCCTCTCCCCACCCTCTTCCATCCTCCCGGCCACCTCTCACCTCTACTATCTCTCACAAAAATCCCTTCAGTTCCAATGAACAGGAGAGATCCCAGATCTTATAGATTGGTAAGGTACCCCGATGTCACGATGCAGTTATCACATCCTCATGGTGGACAACCTTGCCCCTGTCTCCACTTACTAGGTCGCTATGCATACTAGCGCCTCAACCTGCCTCGATGTGCCAGACACCAGGGCAATACGTTTTCCGTGGGACAGGATAAGCCTAGTGGTTGAGAACATTGTGGTTGCAATCCGACGACCCGGTATGGAATCCCGTTCAAGGGGGAATTTTCCCCCCTGGAGTTAACATCTAATTACATACTACACTCTCCCAAAAAGTCCATTAGGTTAGACTGTAAACCGAGTCCCGTGTGCGAACGCTGCATAACATCCTGCGCAACAGGTAAATCTGGTTCCGCTTTTCGGAAAGAGTAGTTCCACTGTGTGCCGGTGGACCGCGATGACAGCAATTGCAAATGCATAAACACGCCGGAGACATGGTGTGAAAAAGTACATGATGCTTATTTCCATGATCCTCGATTATGAATAACGAATAATGTCGTAAAGAACGGAAAGGATTGTAACTACTATAGTAAATACAACATGATGACAGAGGAGAAAAGGTCTGGGAACTTGAGACACTGTGTGAGCAATATAAAGAAATGCCGATTCAGATGAATGGGGGTTTTACAGACGGAGTAAATGTTTTGATATAAGGATTGTAATAATGAATCATGTCCTGAGTGTGCATGCCTCTCTACATGATGGGAACAGGTCTATGAGAGAAGAGCGAAGAGGGGGCTTGGGTAAGGAGACCAAACAAGAGACAGACAGGCAGCACAGGAAAACAGACAGGCAGAGACAAGGACAGAGACAGATACAGAGACAGCCATACATAAAGCCATACAGAGAGACAGATAGAGGAAAAAAAGGGAACTGCAGTAGACACTATGAGAGAGAACAAACGACGACAAAGCTAAAAGCTAAATGCAGACACACAATTACACTCTCCTCACTACTACACACACACACACACACACAACACAAGAAACACACACACACATTACACAGACACACACACAATCACACACACACACAAACACAACACGCCAACACACACACACAACCAAAAAACACACACAATATTACACACACACACACGCACACACACACACACACGACACACCAATAACAAACCCAACACACACAACCAACACCACACACACACACACAACACACACACACACTGACACGCACAGCACACTCACGACACACACAAACACAGCACACACAGCAACACCGGCACATCACACACACACACAAACACCACACACACACAGCAAACAAACACACACACACCAACACCAGACACACACACACACACACTACACACACACACACACACACACAAAACGACAACACATACACACACAAGAAGTCACAATCAAACCATACACACACACACACACACAAACACACACACACACACACACACACACACACACACACACACACACACTCATCCATCGAGAAGCCCATATCTAGGAGGAACTGTCTTTTCCCCTGGTGTCAACATCAGTGCACTGATCCACCACTACCACCACCGACCACCACCCACAATCCAACTCAACCCAACAGCACCTTCCAACGAGGCTAAAGAACAATGTCAGTGTTGCAGCACCATGCCGGAACATCTATCGTGCCCACCAGTTCCACATCCTCACCCCATATCGGAAGCGTAGACCACGAAGTGCCAGCTGAGAGCGGATGCACGAAAACAAACGAAACAACAACAGAATTGGAAACCAAAAAACAAAATTCTTGTAAACACGATCCTTTATCTCTGTCTCTCTCTCTGTCTTCTCTCTCTGTCTCTATCTATCCCTCTCATCACTGTCTGTCTGTCTGTACTCTTTTTACCTGTATGTAGTAGGTGTGTGATCACTTAGTGGGTGTGTGTGTGTGTGCTCTCGTGTGTTTGATATCTTTTAGTTTAACGTCTACTTCACATTGTAAAATGATATGGTGGGTGTGTGTGTGTGTGAGTATGCTGTATGGGTGTGTGCGTTGTGTTTGATACTTTAGTTTAAAGGTTTATTCTACACTATTTAAAAATGAAATGGCGTGTGAGTGTGTGTGTGTGTGTGGGTGTGTGTGTGTGTGTGGTGTGTGTTTGTGTGTGTCGTGTGGCGTGTGAGTGTGTGTGTGTGTGCTGTGAGTGTGTGTGTGCGGTGTGCGTGTGTGTGGTATGTGTGTGACGAAAAGTGCCTTCAGCTCCAATAAAATGCGGAGATATTCCAGATTCTACCCGTCATTTTGTGCGCCAGTTTCCTGATTATAGTCCACGTTAACAGCCGTTAGGGCATTCTTGTGCCGTTAACCTCTGCGCTGGTATCAGTAATTTTGTGCTGCATTGTGTTTCTCGTGCTTCAGTTTTTTGAAGCACACAGCATTAAAACATAAAAAAAAGTAAGATATACATTGAATCTTCAGCATGTGGACATTTTTTACACTGAATATATCAAATCTACAACTTCTCATTCCGTAGGCATCCTATGATTATTCAGAGCATAAAAGCACATGGCACGTGAGTGTGTGTGCGCGCACGCGCATGTGTGCCGCCGTGTTTATTATTAGTTTTTTTATTATTAAACCTGTTATATACTTCGAGGATACTGAATAAGCACAATCATGGTGTTTTTTTTACATCCATATCCCATTATTACATGCTGGTTGTGTCAATTCTGCATCCTGTTCCCACCCGTGCACACAAAGGCGTATCCTCTTACTAAAAGCGGAACAGATTTAACGTGTGCGCATGATTTCTGCGTGCGTCTTCACAACACGGGACCCTTCGGTTTTTATAGTCTCATCCGAAGGACTTGATAGGCATGTGTGTGTGTGTGTCGCGTGCTTACGTGCAAATGCGTGCGTGAGTGCGTGTGTATTGTGTGTATGTATTGTTAATGTGTCTTGTGTGTGTTTGTGGATGGTGTGTTCCTTGTCTGTGTGTCTGTGTAATAAGTGTGTCTGTGTGTGTTTTGGTGGATGTGTGTCCTGAATCTTGTGTCTGTGAAACGTGTGACATCTGTGTCTAGCGTGGTTTTTTGTGGCGTGTGTTTCTTGCTATCACTTCATTAGTTCATATCACATCTGGTTGGCCCAGTGTGTTTGATTCAGTAAATAACCAGATAGTGATGGCTTTAATTATGTTTTAAAACTGTTAAATCTCCTTCTTCGTCGAATGCTCGAGACAGCAGCTCATTGTTCTACCATGTCATATGAGACAACACACAAAATGCATTGCGCTGCCACTAAAAAGCGCACACAACAGAGTACTCCGGCCCCAGCACATCCGATCTTCGGCCAAAAGTTTGTCATCGTTTAAGTCCGTTCAAAGGGAAAAAAGCAGAAGAAATGTATCCGCGGGAGGTCTACCAAATAGACAAAGAAGGAGTGAGAGAGAACAACAAGGCAAGAAGCAAAGGGAGGGATAGAAAAGAGGGGAGATTCCTAACACAGAACTTTTCCAGAAGCCATGACGATGGTTAATTTGACCAGGTTCCCCTGGCTCTCCTCGCGAGAAGAAAAACCTTTAACAATGGCAAGGTTTCTATCCTCATCCAATCTCTAACTGTTCCTCTCCTGTCCTCCCCCAGTCCCTCTCTGTCCCTCTCTCTGTCTGTCTCTGTGTCATGTCATTGTCATTGTCATTCTCTCTTCACTGTCCCTCTCTTTTCCTCTCTCTTCTCCCCTCAGTGTCCCCTTCGTCTGTTTCTCTTTTTCCTCCTCTATCTCAGTCTCTATGTCCCCCACTCTATTCTCGTCCAGTGCGTCTCTATCTATGTCTATATTCACTGTCTCTCTCCGTCTTCTCATCTATATCTCTGTCTCTGTGTCTCTATGTTTATCTGTTTGTCTCTTTGTCACAGTCTGTATCTGTCTCTCTCTGTCTTTCTAAGCGCCTCGTCGGTCAGATCTGTATGTTGTGTGTGGTGTGTGTCTGTTTCTGTCCCTGTCTATCTTCTGTCTCTGTCCTCTGGCTCGCTGTCTCATCCTGTCTCAGTCTGTCCCTGTCTGTCTGTCTGATCCGCTGTCTGTCTGTCTCTCTTCCTCTCTCTCTCTCTCCCTCTCTCTCTCGTCTTTCTTCTATCACGCAGGGTCTCGCGCCTCTGTTTGTCTCACTCTTTTTCTACTAACTCTCTCTATTCGAGCGTCTCTCTCTAGCTCTCCTTCTCTCGTCGCTTGCTCTCTAACTTGCTCTCTCCCTCTCTCTCTCTCTCTCTCTCTATCATCTCTCTACAACCTCTCTCTCTCTCTCTCTCCACCCTCTCTCTCTCGTTCGAAATATCACTAAAATAATGTGAAACAACTTTAAAACAACTACATACTAACAACAACAAACACTAGATTCTAATGCGCCTGTTTAATAATTGACGAAACACACCAATGCCATGCTATTTCATCAGTGTTGGTTAGCGGGTGTTGTACACTCCATCCATCCGATTGACCAGAATGATGCTTTGCAGAATGTAAGAAAATGCATGAATTCCAGTGTTGAAATCAGGTCCTTACAGGCTGTTTTCATTGTTTGGTCTTGTGTTGTTCTGTTGTTCTCATGTTGCTGCTGTTTTCTGTTTGTTATTGTTTTTTGTCACTGTTATGGAAAAACGGTATTTGAAGAAAGGAGAGAAAAAAGTGAAGAGAGGACAAGAGAAAGAGATACAGAGACATAGACATGATCAAGAGATACTGAGCAGAGACAGAGAGGTAAACAGAGACAGACAGACAAACAGAGACATAACCGAGAACAACAACTGACAGACAGACAGAAAGACGGACGGACTGACGGCGGAGCAACAGACAGACAGACAGATAGACACAGACAGTGACAACATGTGTTTAATATACGAAACAAATTCAAACACACATAAACAAGAAGGGAATAAGAGGATAGACACAGACAAACAGACATAGATACAAATGAATAAACAAAAAACCAACAAAACAGAACAGTAAGCTCCCTGCCCTCCCCTCCCGCCAAAACACAACACATAACACGCAACACATACACACACACACACACACACACACACACACACACACACACACACACCACACACACACACACAACACACACACTCGCTACATTCGAACACAATCATCTTTCTCTACCCACAAATAAACAAACAACCTCAGCAAGCAACAAAGCCAAACACAACAAGCAAATTCATAAGAAAAAAGATATAAGAAAAAGAGTTCTGGAAACTAGATCTCCTATTCCGCCGCTCCCTCACCCCCCGCCTCCCCACGCCTCGACCCACGCGTTCGATCGCTTGCGATCTAAGGTCACACCGCGATCCTCTAGCGTGCTACTTGAACATTATCCTTGCTCCTTTTCTTGACAAAGTCCTGCAGCTTTCAATAAGCAGGAGAGACTCCAGATCTTACAGCTAAAGGCACACCGCACTTCCTGATTCCATCACACACATGTCCAACATCCTTAGTGGCTCCATATAATAGTTCATTATTTCCGCCCCTCTATCTCTTTTTGATTGGTAATAAGCATAAGTGTCGTTTTTCAGTTTAATGTCGAATCGCAGCTAGTTTCAAGGAATAACGACTTTTCCTTGGAGATACCGTCAGATGAGCCGACTCCACTCCAGCCCAAAATAGTCATCGTAGATGACACTATAAGCCGAGGTCCTGTTGTGAACGCTCTGCAGAACACACGGAAACCGGATGTAAAAAAAAAGTACGAAAGTACGTTTCTAATTATTCCTCGATAAAATACAAAAGAATACATCCCCCCCTTCCTTCTAAAACAAACAGAACCCAGCAAATAAGAAACAAACAATAAACCCAACAATAACAACACAAACCAACAAAACGCCTACAAAATGTCCAGCAAACAAACAAACAAACAAAATTAGAAACCCCAAAAAAATCCAGGGTTACAAACAAACAAAAGAATCAAAAAAATAAAATCAACACAAGCCAAAAATTCTCATTACAAAAAAAATCAAACAATAATGTGGACGCTGTGAGCCGAGCGGTTAAGACCAAGCGACTTTTGTTTCAATCCTGCGGGCCAATGAAGTCTACCAATTCAGATCCCTTGCAGGGGAGCAATCTGGTGATCAAGGGTGGGATTTTTTACCACCTCTTCAGGTCAGCGTTCAGTGCATGAACCAGCCCTATGCCCTTTAATTCTATCCGTGCATATACACATGCAAAGACCAACAGTAGAGTCTAAAACTCCTGTACTTTTTATATGCGTATCGGGCCGGATTCAGGAAGATACCCACATGCCATCCCAGACAATAATATAGCTTGGCAACCGATGGAATTTTTTCGGCTACAGGTAATACTCCTGCAAAAATAAATGACAAGCCTAGGAGAAGGAACAGGCACAGTGTATCGCCTATGGGTAAGGAGAGAGAGAGAGGAGAGTGGAGAGAGGAGAGAGAGAGGAGAAGAGAAGAGAGAGAGAGAGAGAGAGAGAGGGGGAGGGTGGGGGGTGGGGGGTGGGAAGATGGAGGGAAGATAAAAGTATAATTAATTGTAGGGTTGATAATAATGAGGGTGAGAAGAATAAAAAGGAGAGACTGTGGGGGAGGTGTTTTTTCGCTTCCTCGCGCATCGTCGCGCGCGTCCTGCGCTCGGGCGCGCGCGCGGCTCGCGCGCTTGCGCTAACATCCAGGTAGCTCTCGATCGTCGTCTCGCTCGCTCTAGTCTTCGTCTCTCTGCTCTCCTCTCTGTTCTCCGTCTCTTTGCTGCTCTCTCGCTCGCTCCGCTCTCCTCTCGCTCCTCGGCTCTCATTCGCTCTCTCTATCTTTCTCGCATTCTCGCTCTCGCTGCTCTCTCTCTCTCTCTCTCTCGCTCTCTGCCTCTCTGCTTCATGTCCTCCTTGCGCTCTCTCTCGCTCACTCCCTTCGTCTCATTCTCTCTCTCTACTCTCTCATTCTGCTCTCCCTCTCGCGCTCGCTCCCTCTCTCATTCTCGCTCTTTCGCCTCTCCTCTCTCCTCGCTCTCCTCTCTCTCTCGCTCTCTCTGCTCATCCCTCTCTCATTCTCTGCTTCGACTCGCTCGCTCTCGCTCTCGACTCTTCTCGTGCTCTCTCACTCCCTCGTCTCATTCTCTCTCTCCTCTCATCCTCTTACTTGTCTACTCTCTACGCTCTTAACTCAACTCCTCTCTCGCGCGCCCACATCCCCCAGCCCACCATCACATCAACCTTTCCCAAGGTCCAATGCCCCCCCACCAAAATAAGGGCAATTGGCAAGCCCCCTTTGGATACCATACCAAACCAAGGCCCACCAACTTCACCCCCCCCAACACTAACGCCAGCAACTCGACGCACCCCCAACCAACCTCAACCATAAGACCACAACTGCCCACCGATTATACATACACAATAACCAGACTGCATTCCCCCAGGACAAACACCATTTCAACTATTTCAATCTAGCTAAACACCTGGACAAATCGAATCAACAGCAAAATAAAACAACCCCCTCATAGCCCGATGCAGATACTAGCAGAAAAAACATCCAAATTGCGTATCACCAATCGAAGCAGCTTTCCAATAAAGTATTTGGTGCCCTACAATTATTTCTCCTTAAGTTAAAGAATACTAAAAATGAAGGATAGTACAAAAAACAACTCAAGTAATTACCACTCCTCAAACATTTCATTTACTCTTGCAACGAATATCTGGTCAATGGTACATTGATATACATCAGCATAAAAACATTTCCTCTTAAAGTTGAGTACATTGTAGATCATACCAATAGAAAGTGGCTTCATTTTTCAAAGTTCGTTTATAAACAAATGGACATAAATTATCTCTCCGAGGATAATAATCACATAATCTATTACACAATTATTGTTAATAGTAAAATCAATAACTCCTACAAATCATGGCTTGTTGTAATTAGCTACAACATACAACAAACAAAACGTTAAGGGAGCAAGTAGCAGGACGCCAACTATACAATACAACGGCAGGAAGACCCCTACTCTATAAAGTTTACAATACTATCCAACTCAAAATACACTAACTAAATAACTACGCACCAATCACAATACTACAAAAAACACAACAACATCCCTAACTGCTCTAAAACCTCACACACAACACATGTCACAACTACCCAGCGCCTAACATCCACCCTAACACCCTCGTCCAAACCCACCCACCCCTAACCCACACTTACCAACACTTACCACCACATCTCCACAACACATCCACAACCTACCCCATCTAAACCCCCACATTCCAACCTCTCAACCACCTCCCCAAGCACCCCCACCAGTCACCCCACCACCCCCCTCCCCCCCACCTCAATCCCCCACCAAACTCTCCCGAAACCCCAACTCCCCACCAACCAAACCCCCACCACAACACCACCCAACCCCACCCACCACGCCAGCCCAACCACCAAACCAGCCACCAACCCCCAAATACCCAACACACCCTACCACACCCCCAACAAACCCCCCCACCCCACCCCACCCATATGAGTATAGCCTCACCACCCACCAACACCAATCCAAAAAAAAAAAAAAGCAAACCAAATGAACAACCAATGCAACAAAAATCCAAAATCCCCCCCAAACCCACACCAAAAAAAACCCCACAAAACCACCCCCACCCCCCCGCCAAAACCCCCCCCCCCACCACACCCCCACACTCCCCACAAACAGCGAGCTCGCCCTCTCTCCACATCCCTGTCAAACAAAGCCCCAAGTCCAACGGCCCCACACCCAACAACGCCCCCCCCACCACCCCCCCTCCCCAACCGCCCCACAACTACTCACACCGCACCACACACTATACTCCCCTCAACGGAACAATGCACAAAATAAACGGTCACAACACCTATACCACCTACACCCGAATCCACTATAAACGGCCCGATTAACCCCCTCACCGTTTAACCAAAAACCACGCAAAAACTTCACTCAACAGAGACAGAACCAAATATAGTATAAAAAAAGGTGAGCAACAGCAAAAAATATGCTCAATGTAAATCCACAGTTCTTGATGAATAGCTATATACCAAGAGGGTAAGTACATGTTTTAAATGGTTTATCCCAAGACGACAACAATCGAAAGGTATTGGTTACCTTGAAGACTTAAAGTCTTTCTGTTCTCCTTCCGCCTATTGCTTGTGCATGAAATACATATTTAAGATAACATTGTATCTGACGAGGATAGGAATCATGCAGGTGGACTCTAAGCAAATACATGAGCAGGAAGAGAGAAGTTTACTTTTTTGTGACTCTTCTTTAGAAAATAGAGTCCTTAAATCTCTCATACGTAGCACAAAATACAAATAACACAAAAGTTTTTTTTCATAATTAACGAAATTCTGAATTTCTGCAAAAAAAAATGGAACAAGAATTAATCATGATCAGATTCACTATATCGATGTACATTTTAAACATATAGTAGAACATGGTAAAGACCCTTAACCCTGCGTGATGAATAATGATTGGCATAGCATATAGACTAATGAACGCCAACTTAACCAAGGATTATTGGAGGAAAACCCATCACGAAATCACAATACAATTGCCATAATCTCAATATAACTATATACCTTTTTCGAATATAGTCTTACATATCCTATAGGTTGATATCTTATCACGATCTCTTATAGTTTCCAACTGAAAGGACAAGTAGGTGAGAGTTGGAGGTTTCATTTTCATTTGCTAGACTACAAAAGCAGTTATGAGAGAGAATGGAAGAGGTAAGAGAGAGAGAATTGGAGAGAGAGGAGAGAGAGGAGAGAGAAGAGAGAGAGAGAGAGAGAGAGAGAGTAGTAGGAGAGCGAGAGAGACGAGAGAGCGACAAGATACAGAAAAGAGAGAAGAAAGAGAGAGACAAGAGAGAGAAGAGCGAGTAGCGACTGAAAGAGAGAGTGAGAAGAGAGAGATGAAGAGAGGGAGAGGAGAGAGAGAGGTAGAGAGAGAGAGAAAGAGAGAGAGAGAGAGAGAGAGAGAGAGAGAGAGAGAGAGGAGAGAGAGAGAGAGAGAGAGCGATGCAGCGATAGAAAGAGGAGACTGGAAAGAGAAGAGAGGTAGCGGGAGAAGAGAAAGAGAGAGAGAGAGAGAGAGAGGAGAGAAGAGAGAGAAGAGGAGATGAGAGAGAGAAAGAGAGAGAGAGAGAGAGAGGAGAGAAAGAGAGAGAGAAGCAGAGCGAGAGAGAGATGGAAGAGAGAGCAGAGGACATATGCTAGAATCGAGCGCGACATCGCCATAGAGATGGAATAGAGTAGAGATGAAGGAGGTGTAGCGAGAGATATCTTTCGCGCGCAGCGCCCGAATAGAGAGCTCGCGGCTACTAACTCTCTCGCTCGTAGCTGCTCATTCTCGCTGCTCGCGACGCTGCGCGCGACGCTGCGAGCTCGCGCGCTCGCGTCGCGTCACAACCCTCGCGCAGCGCGAGAGATAGAAATAAGCGATGTCTGCATAGCCTGTGCTTGATGCCGCAATAGCCCACATTATGTGCAAAGCCCCAAGAGGCGGGGCACAATGCACAAGGTGGGGATAAACCCGACTATCACTTTGGTAAATACAAATACCAACAAGAAAAATCACATGAACATTTAACGTAACGAAAACCAAAACAACCAAAAATGAACTCTTATGAACGGATACACATTAAAGCTGTGACGTAAACACACAGTTTCAACAATGACCACCGAAGTTACTAACAAGGATGTAACAAAATGAACCAATAAGCAACAACTAAAATAATGAAAAGAACATCTAGAAATGCTATATTAGACATCACCTTGACATAGTAATGTGAAAATATTAAAAAACTCTTCTTGCTGGTCAGACTACAGCGTAATTATAAATGTTTCATACTTTGGTTCACAAAATGCTGGAGTTTACATTAAAATAAATGTACTTTTAGTTTACAAGTCCACAAATGTTAAGCTAATATGGAACTTAGCTGAATTGTCTTCAATAAAAAAAAAAAAAAATTCAGTGCTTCAGCAATAAACTTTGCAACACGATAAGATCACAATCCTCATCATCGTGGACGATAAGATAAAAAAAATATCGTTGCTTCGGAAGCTACTTAGAATGTATAACCACAGTCTTTTCACTATTGGAAACATAATGATTGACAATGAAACATGAAGATGCACTTCATCATCAAGAAAATGACCAAACATAGGAGGCCATGAGAACTGTGTGGGACGACCTCATGTTTGAAACCCATCTTTTGTTTGCATTGTAACCGAGAGCTCTTAAGGTCTAATCTGCATGAATAAGTCGAAGCCATTTGTCATGACTCTTCGAAATACTTTTCATCTTGAAAAGCACACTTAAACAAACAAAACCAGCAGAAATTATCTTTACTTTACCATGTCCATTTTTGCCCATTTCTTCTGTTTAAATGAGAACAAATGAGTCTGTCTTCAATCAGAAATAAAACCCAAGCTCGCTACCATACTTCCCAGGATACAACACAACGATTCCAAAACCATGTTCCTGAGAGAAAAAACCATATATAACTTGATAAGCCCAATTCTTTTACCCAGCTGCATGTTGGGTATAACAGTCATCAGTAATAAACAGCCTACATAAGACGTGACCCTGGAAGTTATCAGTAGTTTTAGAGGCCGTATTTAATACACTAAAACAGACGTTCTGAAGTTTAATGAGTGATGATCTTCCCGTTCTCCATATCGTACAGTATTTGACGAATGAAATGGGACATTGAAGAAACGTTTGATAGCGATATGTATTATTTTCCATTAGTGGATTAACAGTAAGTCCCCAAATATTTCAGATGCATAATAAAGTAAAGTTCTATATGAACATCAACAATTTCCAAAATAAAGAACAATCAACTGAATTCAGCTTTTACGTAACGTTTATATAAGATTTCGATTACACACTCATTTTTCCTTTCCTGCCACAATTCACGCCAAGCAACATTCAAACTTAGCTTCGTAGGAAAAGGTCCTCATCCCTAGGTACTTATAAAGATTCACAGACTTACACAATCAGCATTTCCATAAAACTATTTTTCACGCACTGATAAATGTCCACACCATTCTAAAAATCATGATGTTCGTTTTTTTTTCAATAAGACTGATAAATCTAGCGATCTGCCTCTTCCATATTTAATATATCTAGCTGGTTTTGTAAACCTAGTAACCTAGTGTCAGACAAGAGAATCATTCATCGCAATTAGTTAGTAAAAATACCGTTCCATGCTGCCTGAGATAGAAACTTGACATACCAATGTTTTCCTTTTTTATTTAATATCAACGGCTTAATTCGTCTTCACAAAAAAAAGAAAAATAATTGTTGGACTAATCAACAGGCCCTAGCTTCACCCCTTTTTGGACATTCGATAATATTCCGAATAATCAATACCCTGCGCGTACACAGCTAAAACTGATTTATCTACACTCCTTAGTGCCATATATAATTTAAACCGTTTATTCCATTTTTACGCAGAACAGTCCATAAATAATACGATTAACAGAATCGAGAACGCCTTACGAAACATCGACAAAGCAACAAAAGTTTTTTTATATTGTTGCAAGTATTTTTGAGAACAATAGAGTATAGGGAAATATATGATCATAGTACTA
This sequence comes from Rapana venosa, assembly GCA_028751875.1. Classification (NCBI taxonomy): domain Eukaryota; kingdom Metazoa; phylum Mollusca; class Gastropoda; order Neogastropoda; family Muricidae; genus Rapana; species Rapana venosa. The sequence continues at coordinate 8,220,727 of CM054163.1, forward strand.
TAAATTTGACTCGAAAAACTGCTTTAGGTTATCTTGCAAGCAGTTATTTCATTCTCTTCAGCCCAACTAGTTAACACATAGTATCAAATATAAGTTATATATTTTGCTGACGATGCTAGTGAGGGCTACTCCCACGATTAATTGTCCATGTTTTTAGTCCTGTCGGCCTATTTTTGCGTTAAATAGGAATAATTAAGACTTGCCCACGACCAAATGTGAAAGCACCTCTTTTCAAAAACCATCGTTGAAGAGTTGAGTTTAGGAAGAGAAATAACATTGAGTTGGCGAATATTTAGCATTTCGCCTTTATTTTTGTCTGGACCAAGCATTTATCTTGTTTTTAAATGCTGGATAAAGTACTACGCGAATATGAACTGTCATTATTCTTGATAGGATTCATTAAACAAAATGGGTTCTAATCATCTCTTCTTCCGTTACATATATAGAACCCAACGTGTTACACACAAATACAAAACAACTAAATCATCATACCGAGCTGTTTACCTAAAAAAAACAACGTGTAAAAGTGAATCATAGGTAATATGTGAAACCATTCTTGAATAAAAGAATATGTTTGAAAAAACTAGAGCCGTTACAAGAAGTAGCCCTTTCGACATTCACAAGACCTAATTTGAATAGATCCGAAATTTTTTAGTGGCGTTTCGAGTTACGAGAATTTTACCAGTTTATCCAATATATATTACAGGTTCAAAGAATTCCGTTTTCTTTGTTCTTAAGTTTTCCCTTAATTTGACATATTCTTGTCCTCCCTTCCGCACTGTAAAGATGGTATAACCTGTTCAACTCTCTACTAACTCTTCCCTTTTCTCTAATCATTATCATGTTTATCTCTGACATCGCTGAAATCTTATATTAGTAACCCCTTAAAACGATCTTTCGCTTCTCTTACTATTCTTTTGTTTGCAATCAGTAATCAAACCAGTATACAAATAACATTTGTCCATTTCTATTTCCCCTCCACCAATACTTTCTTTCGTCGGACACATTGCATAATGAGCAGCTGTAGTCTAGCCCCACCTAAGGAAATTTAATTTTAGATTACATAAATAATTCTACCTGTTCATTTTATCTCATATCGGCAATGGATTATAACAAGGCTTCTGTATACCTTCGAGAAAATTCAACAGTGTTATCAGCTCATTTTTGTATGTCTCAGCATTACTGTCAGACCATTATGAAAATAGTCTCCCTCTTTCAACCTCTTTGCACGTACTCGTCAGTTTTTTATCAGTAAAATCGTAGGCATCTGTTTTTATTCCCCATTTGAATTCAGCTGGAAGATGTCCACGAATCACAGTCTCTCAAATGAACAAAAAAACTAAAATACTTGATAACATATTGTACACGTGAACAAGAAAATAATTCGATAAACACTGCAGAAAATAAAAAGTAAAAAAACCGTTAGGGAAAAGAATCCAAAAGTATAAGATTATACCGGATTAGACCTCTCTTTTTAACTCCAGCCTCACAGCTGCCACTGCAAAATACCCATTTATCAAACAGAAAACACTAAAAAACTAATAATGATTTTACCAAAACTGTTAATAATACCATCCTTCGAGAAACGCCCACAAACTTCGACATTCCATCACTATCAAATTTCTAGATCTCTAATATCAATTTTGTCATTTCTTCATGTGTCAGACTTTTTCAGACCTGTCCTCCTCGCATTTAAGTCACCTTTAATTTCATTTAAGATGGAAAGAGAGAGAGGTAGAGAGAGAGAGATAAAGAAGAGAGAGAGCAAGAAAGAGAGAGAGAAGAGAGAGAGAGAGAGAGAGAGAGAGAGAGAAAGAGAGAGAGAAAGCGAGAGCGATAGAAAGAGAGATGGAGAGAGAGAGGTAGAGAGAGAGAGAGAGAGAGAGAGAAGAGAGAGAGAGAGAAAGAGAGAGAAGAGAGAGAGAGAGAGAGAGAGAGAGAGAGAGAGGAAGAGAGAGAGAGAGAGCGAGAGCGATAGAAAGAGAGTGGAGAGAGAGAGAAATGAAGAGAGGGAGAAGAGAGAGAGAGAGAGAGATGAGAGAGAGAGAGAGAGAGAGAGAGAGAGAGAAAGAGATAGAGAGAGAGAGAGAGAGAAAGAGAGAGCAGAGAGAGAGAGAGAGATGTCCCGTTTGTGAACGCATTCAGAACATCTTGGCTGCCTTTCTGGGGGGTAAACGATCAAACACTCAAAATGTCACCACTGCTGAACATGGGAACTCTAACTGAGTAATGACAAAAAATGACATACAGACAGACAAGCAGACATGGAAATGGTTGACAAAATACATAGAAAGTCTAACACGATCATAAAGAGAAAGGCCAAACAAAAAAAAATTATGAATAAATCACAGGATAAACAAACTTACCTGCAACTGTGAAAACCAAGCTGTGGTCACTTTGAAAATCACGACACTGACAGGTACTGTTGTCCTTGATAATGGGTCATGATTCTGAACAGACAAATAAAAACATGGTTAAAACAGTTGACTGAAACGGCGTGGTTTTTTGCCGCATTATCAATAGTATTCATGTCTAAAGCCAATAGGATCGAATTATAATTCTGACGCCAGCCATTCTGATTAACTTCATCATTCACTTGTTATAAACACTAGTTTAAAAAAAAATACTTCGATGTACAAAATTAATACATAACAAATGCCGTGTGGGTCAATAATAGTGCAGAATGGACATCCTGTGGCAATCACCGTGTTTACAATGTCACTGTCTGGTAGCCAGAACAGAACACTGCAGGCACTGTGTCAAACTGAACATGTGTATTTTTATGTTTGCTCTATGCTCAATAGAAATCAGATAACTCGGACGAAAGTTGTTGAGATGGTGGCTGTTTATTCGTCGTTAACCAAGTGCAGTCTGGGATGCCTTAATTAAAATACTAATAATAATTTTATAACTTCTTCAAAGAAGATACTTCCGGTTTATCTTTCGGTTTCGACACAACATGTATGATGTTCTCGACAAAAAGTCAAGAGAATCGATTAGAGA
>CM054163.1:8229924-8254096 GCA_028751875.1 Rapana venosa
CCTTCCCCCTTTTCCTCCTTCTCTCTCTTCTCTCTCTCCTCCCCCTCCTCTCTCTCTCCTCTCCCTCTCCTTCTCTAATGTGTGTGTGCGTGTGTGTGTGTGTGTTTGTGTGTGTGTTGGTGTGTGTTGAGTGTGTGGGGGTGTGGGGTTTTGTGTGTGGGTGTGTGTGTGTGGTGTGGTGTGGGTGTGGGTGGGTGGGTGTAAAAGGGGGTGTTTTGAGTGTGTAGGGTTGTTAAAGTGTGTGTGTGTGGTGTTGTGTGTATGAGTGTGTGTGTTGGGGGTTGGTGTGTGTGTGTTTGGTGTTTTGTGTTAATTGTTGTTGGTTGTGTTAATGTGTGTTAAGTGTGTGTGTGTGTTAATTGTGTGTGTTTGTTGGTTTTCGTTGTGGTATGTTAAAGTGTGTGTGTGTGTTGTGTTAAGTTTTTTGTGTGGTTTTGTTTGGGTTAAGTGTGTGTGTGTTTGTTGGTGTTAAGTTGTGTGTGTTAAATGTTGTGTTTGTGTTGTGTGTTGTGTTAAATGTGTGTGTGGGTGTGTGTGTGTGTGGGGTGTGTGTGTGTGTGTGTGTGTGTGTGTGTGTGTGTGTGTTGTGTGTGTGTGTGTGTGTGTGTGTGTGTGTTAAAGTGTGTGTTAAAGTGTTGTGTGTGTTAAAGTGTGTGTTAAAGTGTTTTGTGTGTGTGCGTGCGTGTCAATGTTTGTGTGTGTTAAAGTGCGTGTGTGTATTAATGTGTGTGTTAAAGTGTGTGTGTGTGTGGTGGTGAGGGTGGGGGTGTGATGGGTGGGTGGGTGTGAAAGTGTGTGTGTATGAGTATGTATGTTAAAGTGGTGTGTATGAGTGTGTATGTATTTTTAAAGTGTGTGTGTGTGTGTCTGTGAAAGTGGTGTGTATGAGGGTATGGTATGTGTGTGTGTTTGCGTGTGTGTTTTAATGTGTATGTGTTAATGTGTTAAGTGTGTATAAGTGTGCGTGTGTTAAAATATGTGTGTTGTTGTGAAGTGTGTGTGGTATTTAAAGTGTTGTGTGGGGTTGCGTTAAAGTGTGTGTGTGTGTTAAAGTGTGTGTTAAAGTGCATGTGTGTGTTTAAAGTGTGTGTTAAATTTTATGTGTGTGTGTGTTGTGTTAAAGTGTGTGTGTGTGTGTTAAAGTGTATGTTTGTGTGTTAAAGTGTGGTTAAAGTGTGTGTTTGTGTGGGGTGTGTGTGTGTGTGTTTGTGTGTGTGTGTTGCGTGTCAATGTTTGTGTGTGTTTAAAGTGCGTGTGTGTATTAATTTGTGTGTTAAAGTGTGTGTGTGTAGGTGTGGGTGGGGGATGGGTTGGGTGGGTGTGAAAGTGTGTGTGTATGAGTATGTATGTTAAAGTGTGTGTGTATGAGTGTATAGGGTATGTTAAAGTGGTGTGTGTGTGTCTGTGAAAGTGTGTGTGTATGAGTGTATGAGTGTGTGTGTTGTGCTTGCGTGTGTGTGTTAATGTGTATGTGCTAATGTGTTAATGTTGTTATAAGTGTGTGTGTGTGTGTGTTAAAATATGTGTGTTGTGTTGAAGTGCGTGGGGTATGTTAAAGTGTGTGTGTGTGTGTGTGTGTGTGTGTGTGTTGTGTTAAAGTGTGTGTTAAAGTGTGTGTGTGTGTGTGTGTGCGTGTCAATGTTTGTGTATGTTAAAGTGCGTGTGTGTATTACTGTGTGTGTTAAAGTGTGTGTGTGTAGGTGTGGGTGTGGGTGTGGATGGGTGGTGGGTGTGAAAGTGTGTGGGTATGAGTGTGTATGCAAGTTAAAGTGTGTGGGGTGTGGCCCTGTGAAAGTGTGTGTGTATGAGTGTATGTGTGTGTGTTTTTGGGCGTGTGGGGTTAAATGTGATGTGCTAATGTGTTAAGTGTGTATAAGTGTGTTGTGTGTTAAAATGTGTTGGGTGTGTTGAAGTTTGTGTGGGGTGTGTTAAACTGTGTGTGTGTTTGTGTTAATGTGTGTTTGTGTTGTTAAAGTGTGTGTGTCAATGTTTGTGTGTGTTAAAGGTGTGTGTTTTAAAATGTGTGTGTGTTTAAGTGTGTGTGTTAAGTGTGTGTGTGTGGTGTTGTGGTGTGTGTGTGTGTGTGTGTGTGTGTGTGTGTGTGTGTGTGTGTGTTGTGTGTGTGTGTGTGTGTGTTTAAAGCGTGTCAAGTCAAGTCAAGTCAAAACACTTTAATCATCCCATGCAAGGGCAATTTACAATACTGACAGGCACATTGATACCTATAATTATCTCACAAGATACAAGAAAAATACATTTCAAATTGTTATAAACATTCCAAGATAGCTTTTTAAAAAAATCACACACGCACAAACCCAGGCGCGCGCACACACACGCACAGCGTACGCACGCACGCCTGCACACATACACCCACACCTACAGTGTGTGTGTTAAAGTGTGTGTTAAAATGTGTGTTTGTGGGTGGGTGGGTGTGTTTGTCTCTGTATGTGTCTCTGTCTCTTTCCGTATCTATTTATCTCTTCCTGCCTGCCTCTCTCTCTCTCATGTGTGGGTGTGCGCGCGCGCGCGCGCACGCGCGCGCGTGTGTGTGTGTGTGGGGTGTGTGTAGGTGTGGGTGTGTGAAAGTGTGTGTGTATCAGTGTGGTGTGTATGAGTGTGTGTATCAGTGTGGTGTGTTTGCGTATGTGCGTTAATATGTATGTGCTAATGTGTTAATGTTGTATAAGGTGTGTGGGGTGTGTTAAAATTTTGTGTGTTGTCTTGAAGTGTTTGTGGCGGTGTTAAAGTCTGTGTGTTGTGTTAAAGTGTGTCGTGTGTGTGTGTTTTAAAGTGTGTTTGTGTGTGGGGGGTGTCAATGTTTGGGTGTTTTAAAAGTGCGTGTGTGTATTAAGGGTGTGTGTTAAAGTGTTGTGTGGTGTGTGTGTGTGTGTGTGTGTGTGTGTGTGTGTGCTGCGTGTGTATGTGTGTGTGTGTGTGTGTGTGTGTGTGTGTGTTAAAGTCTGTGTTAAAGTCTGTGTTAAAGTGTGTGTGGTTAAGTGTGGTTAAAGTGTGTGTGTGTGTGTGTGCGTGTTAAAGGTGTGTGTGTTAAAGTGTGTGTTAAAGTGTGTGGGGTGTTAAAGGTGTTGTGTGTGTGTGTGGTTTAAAGTGTGTGTTAAAGTGTGTGTTAATGTGTGTGTTTAAAGTGTGTGTTAAAGTGTGTGGGTGTTTTGTGTGTTAAAGTGTGTGTTAAAGTGTGTGTGTGTTTTAAAGTGTGTGTGTTAAAGTGTGTGTGTCAATGTTTTTGTGTGTTAAAGTGTGTGTGAATTAATGTGCATGTTAAAGAAATGTGTTAAAGTGTGTGTGTTTTTAAAGTGTGTGTGTCAATGTTTTTGTGTGTTAAAGTGTATGTGTGTTAAAGTGTGTGTGTGTGTGTGTGTGGATGTGTGTGTGTGTGTGGGGTGTGTGTGGTGTGTGTGTGTGCATGTGTGTGTGTGTGCATGTGTGTGTGTGTGTGTGCGTGTGTGTGTGTGTGTGTGTGTGCGGTGTGTGTGTGTGCGTGTGTGTGTGTGTGTGTGTGTGCCATGTGTGTGTGTGTGTGTGTGCATGTGTGTGTGCGTGTGTGGTGTGTGTGTGTGTGGGGGTTGTGTGTGTGTGTGTGTGGGGTGGGGTGTGTGTGTGTGTGTGTGTGTGTGGTGTGGTGTGTGGTGTGTGTGTGTGTGTGGGAACGATAGCGGGTCACGTAGCATTCATGCCAACAATACTAGTCCTTTTCATTTCTGCACACACACACACACACACACATACCACACACACACACCCCATACACACTCACATCCACACACACACACACACCCCCCAACACACAATACACACTCACATCCACACACACACACCCCACACGCACGCACACACACACACACACATCCACCCCAAACACACATCCACACACACACACACACACACACACACATCCACACACACAACACACATACACACACACATCCACACATACACACACACACCCACACACACACACACACACACACACACACACATCCAACACACACACCCCACGCACACATCCACACACACACACACACACACACTCACACACACATCCATACACACACCACACACACACACACACACGCACCCCCACACACATCCACACACACACACACACACATCCACACAATACACACACATACACATACCACACACACACACACACATACACACACATCCACACACACACATCCACACACACACACACACACACACACACACACTCACATCCACACAAAACACACACACATACACACTCACACCCAAACACACACACCACACCACACACACACACACACACACACACCCACACACAACACACAACACACCCCACCTACACACACACACGCGCGCACACACACACACATCCATACACACACACACACAACACACACACATACACACGCACCACATCCACACACACACACACCCCACACATCCACACACCCACACACACACACTCACGCACACACACACCCCACACAAAACACATACACTTTACCACAAAACCCAAAACCCACATCCCAACCACATCCACCCCACACACACACCACACACCCAAACCCCACACACACACCCCATACACCCCCCATACACACACACACACACACGAAACACACAACACCCACACAAAACATCCACACAAAACACACAACATACAAAACACACCACATACCCCACCCACACCACCACACACATACCACAAAAAACATCATACACACACACACACACACCCCAACCCACACACACAACACCACCCCAACACAAACACACACGAAACACACACCACACACGCCCCAACACACCCAAACCCACATTAGTTTGGGGTTTTCCCCCCTTCCTTGTGGAAACCCCGTCTGCAGCCAAGCCCTGAAGCCCTGGCTCTATCCACTCATAGCAAAGTCAAGTAAAGGGCAAGTAAAAAATTTTATTTCCAGATGGAAAATTGAAAAAAAGCAATGCATTTGCTTTTCTTACAAGCCATTATCTAAGGGAAACAAATTTCGAAAAGATTATACTAAGACACTAAAATTATCGATATTTACCTTTAAAAATTAAAACCAGTAAAAAAATAAAAAAAAAAAAAAGGAAAATCGATGGGAAATACATTAAAAATACAAATTACCACATTTTACCCCCACAGTATTGTGGGTTGTGTGTGTGTTTTGTGTGTGGGGGTTTTGTGTGTGCGTGTGTGTGTGTGTGTGTGTGGGTGTGTGGTGTGTGTGTGTGTGTGTGTGGGGATGTGTGTGTGTGTGGATGTGTGTGTGTGTGTGTGTGTGTGTTTTGTGTCTGTTGTCTGTCTGTCTGTCTGTCTGTCTGCCCTCTGTATTTTTTGTTTTTCCCCTTGTCTTGCCCTTTATTTGGTGCCCTCGGGTTTCTGTCTGTCTGTTGTCTTTCGTCTGTCAGTTTCGCAACAAAAAACCAAAAAAGAAAAGCAGCGGGCAGCAACAGCAAAAAAACAAAAAATTTACACTGAAATTTGACGTCCATGTTGGGGTTTTTAAATCCAATTTTCCTCACAACTTTGGCTTTGAATTGGGGGATTGACTCAATTGCTCTCTGTGTAGCCTTAAAATTTGAGGTTTGACTCAATTTCTCTCTTTGTGTAGTTTTATGATTGAGGTTTGGGCTAAATCTGTCTCTGTTTTGTAGTTTTTGATTGAGGTTTGACTCAATATGCTTGGTGTAGTTTTTTGTTTGGGGTTTGGGAAAATTTCAATATGTTCTGGGTGAAGTTTCATGTTTTGAGGATTGACTCAATCTGCCTCCTGTTTTTAAGTTTTCCCAATATAATCTGGGAACAAAATAAACGGGAAACAAAGATAAAAAAATGAGGAGGGGGAGGGGGATTCCCTCAGGGGTTTCAGAGCAATCCCCTTCCCTTTTAAGCTAAGGTTATGCAGCACTGGATGCGGTTAAAAAGTGGATGGGGCCCGTTTGCGGCCTTTCCCTTTAGTACAGCCCCCTATTTTCACCCAGCTGTAAATGGGTACCTCCCCCTCTTTGGCTCGGGGAAGGGAAAAAGAGCGAGGGAGAGGAGAGGGGGCCGCCCCCCAATACGCGGGCCCCCCAAGAGAAGTGGGGGTCTCTAATCCCTTTGGGCCCAAACCCAGGGTTTGGTAGGGGAAAAACCCCTTTATACTCCCTTTTAACCCACACAAAACCCCAAAAAAAAACCCAAAAAAAAAACAAAAAGGACAACAACAACAACCAAAACCACAAAACCCACACACGCACAAAAACACACACACACGCACACACACACACACACGCACCACACCACGCACCCCACACGATGCACGCACTTTTTAATTTTTTAAGTTCCCCCCCCTTGCCCTTTGGGTTCCAAAAGTTTTACAGAAAAAACTTTCTTTTTTCCCCCCCCCCCCCCCCCCCCAACCCCCCCCCCCCCCCCCCCCCCCCCCCTTTCCCCCCTCCCCCCCCCCCCCCCCCCCCCCCCTTTTCCCCCCCCCCCCCCCCCCCCCCCCCCCCCCCCCCCCCCCCCCCCCCCCCCCCTCCCTCCCTCCCCACAAAAACCCAACCCTTTTTACTTGAGTTGCAAAGGGCACACCCCTGTATCATAAAACAATTCCCCCTTTCTACCCCCGCCCCCCCCTTTCCCACCCCCCCCCCCCTTTTAGAAAAATTCCTAGCTTATGCTTTCTCTGAAAAAACCCCAAAAAGAAGCTCGATTGCTCTTAATGGAAAAAGTTTTTTCTTTTTTTCAAAGGAAGGGGGTGGGTGGGGGGGGGTGGGGGGGGGTTTGGGGTGGGGTGGGGGGTTTGGTAAGGCCTAGCTCTGAAAAGAAAGATCGATTTTTAGGGTAAAAAGGGCAGTGTTTAGTTTGTAAACCCTGATAAAATTGTTTCGGGCCCTGGGGCCCAATTTTTGGTAGAGGGAGCCCGGGTGGGAACAAGAGACTCGGGTGGGGATGGGGGTTTGGGTGGGGGTTGTTGGGGGGGGGTTTGGGGGGGGGGAGAAGAGAGAAAAGGGGAGGGAGGAGAGAGGGGAAAAGAGAGAGAGTGAGAGAGGGGGGAGGGGGGAGAGAGAGAGGAGAGACTAAATGGGAAAAAGGAAGAGGGGTACAGTCAGACAGACAGACAGACAGAGAGAGGAGGAGAGAGAGAGAGAGAGAGAGAGAGAGAGAGAGAGCAGGGGGGGGGGAGAAAGAGAGAAAGAGAGGGAGAGAGAGAGAGGAGAAGAGGGGGAGAGAAGAATGAGAGAGAGGAGACTAAATGAAAAAGAAGAGAGAGAGAGAGGGGTTGTGTGTGTGTGTGTGGGGGGGGTGTTTTGGAGTGTGTGTGTTTTGGGTGTGTGTGTGTGTGGTGTGTGTGTGTGGGGTGGGGTGTGTGTGTTTTGTGTGTGTGTGTGAGGGGAGACGCGACACCCCACACTGAGTGAGAGAGAGAGGGGACTGAAATGAGAGAAAAAGAGATACACAGACAGACGGGACGGGACCCCACACCCCACACACACACACACACACACAAAGAGAGGAGAGGAGAGAGAGAGAGAGAGAGAGGGGCCCAGACAGACAGACAGAAGAAGACGGGCCCGACAGACGACAGACAGACAGACGCCACCCCCCAAAGCGCTTTTCTTGCACGCAGCATACCCACACACCCAAACACATACATAAACTTTACACCAAAAACCACATGGGGAGCGAAAGGTATGCCCTTTTTTTTTTTCCACGAAATCGTCAGCACTGACGTGCTATTTCTTTTTACACTCAATTGCTGCCTTTGGGAAGGGATTATCTTTTTTTATCATGAAATCAAAAAACGATGCAGGAAAGATAAGAAAATTGACGAAAAGATACCAGCAACCAAAACAACACAACAACCACAAAAAAACAAAAAACCCAAAAAAGAAGGGGAACAAGGGGAAGGAAGAGAAACGAAACCCCTTTTTCAACTAACCGGGGGGAACACCCAAAAAAATTTTTATATCAATTATATAATCGTAAGCGAGAATAATGCGAAACTCTCTCTCTCTCTCTCTCTCTCTCTCTCTCTCTCCCTTTTTCTCTCTCTTTTCTCTCTCTCTCTCTTTTTCTTCTCTCTCTCTTGAAAAGGGGAAAAGAGTGAAAAAGGGCGGGGACTGGTGTAAAAAAACACATGTGTGCTTATTCATTTTCCCCGAAATAAAAAGAATTTGTCAATTTTTTCATTTTTATTTGTCTCTCTTCTCTTCACCTAAGTCCTTTTGGGTTTATGGACTATAAACCGAGGTCCCGTGTGCGAACCCCCACAGAACATCTTGCATACACGTTAAAAATCCGTTCCGCTTTTCGGAAAAGTAGGCCTTTGTTGCCGGTGGGGGCGGATGGGAAAAAATTTACAAAACTGCATACACACGGGGACTGGATTTAAAAAACCACCCGAAGGCTTATTCCCTTATCCCCGAAATTAAAAAAAAAAAAATTTTTAAATTAAAAACTCTCTCTCCGCGCGGGGCACGCACGCGCCCCCACACAACACACACAAACACACACACACACACCCCACCCCACCAAAAACCCCACACACACCCCCACACACACCACCCACCACCGCGAAATTTCATTATAAAAAAAACAACAATTAACGTCTTACGGCTTGTTCCCAATTTCCCGTCATCAGGGAAAAAAAGTTTGAAAATAGATTTAGTATTGGTTTTGGGTTTTTATTAATTAGGTTCCCGTGAGATTTATTGATTTTTGGGAATCTACCATCAACCCAAATTCAAACCCCTAGTGGATTTGGGTTTGGGGAGGAAGATCAATTTTTATAAAAATTTAAACCCAAAAATTTTGGGTTTTAATTTGGTTCGCAGCGCAAAAAAACTAACATTGGGTGGGGCTGCTGTAGGGAAAAACCCGGGTTAAAAAAAAATTAGACACCTTTGCACTGTGTTAAAGCAAAAACTACAATTTATGTTCACGATAAGATGAAAACAAGAAGGAAAGGGGGAGGGTTTTAGGAGCAGGGAGGAGGTGGGGGGAGGAGGGTGGGGGGGGAAAAGGAAAGGGGGGAGGGGGGTGGAGGGGGGAGGTGGAGGGGGGAGGGGGGGGGAGGAGGAGGTGGGGGGGGGGAGGTGGGGGTGGAGGAGGAGGGGTGGGGGAGGAGGGGGAGGTGGGGGGAGGTGGGGGGGGAGGAGGGGGGGGGGAGGTTAAGGAGGGGGATTTAATTTTTGGGTAGTGTTGTTAGTGTAGTGTAGGGTAGGTTAGGGTTGAATGTTGTATTGTGTAGTGTTGTATTGTTCGTGTAGTGTAGTGTTGGTAGGGTTTGGGTTTGGGTAAAGGGGAGGGTAGGGTAGGATAATATAGTGTAGTGTAGAGTGTGGGAGGGTTAGGGTAGGGTGTGTAGTGTAGTGTAGAGGGAGGTATTTTTTTAAATTTTTTCTTTTATTTTCGAGGATAATGGAATAAGCACTTATGTGTTTTTTTAAAATCCAGTCCCTGTGTGATGCGGTTTTTTCAATTTTTTTATCTGTTCCCCACCGGCACCCCAAAGGCCCACTCTTACGAAAAGCGGAAGGGATTTATCGTTTTGCGCAAGATGTTCTGCGTGCGTTTTGCACACGGGACCTCGATTTTAGCTTCAGGGTTTGAGTAGAGGGTGAAAAAGAAGAAGGAGGAGGGGGGAAGGGAAAGGAAAGGGGGAAAAAAAAAGAAAAAAGAGGAAGGAAAAACAAAAAAAGAACGAGATTAAGATATTAATATATTTATTATATATATATATATATAATTTTTTAAAAAATAAATAAATAAAATTCTCTTCTTCCTCTCTCTCTCCTCTCTCTCTCTCTCTCTGTCTCTCTCTCTTTTCTCCTCTCTCTTCTCTCTCTCTGGTCTTCTGGGCTCTCTCTCTCCCCTTTTCCCTTTTCTCTTCCTCTCTCCTTCCCCCTGTCTCTCTCTTTTCTCTTTCTCTCTCTCTCTTTCTCTCTCTTTTCTCTCCCTCTCTCTCTCTTCCCTCTCTCTCTCCCCCTTTCCCCCCTCCCCTCTCTCTCTTCTCTCTCTCTCTCTCTGTCTCCTTTTCTCTCTCTCTCTCTCTCTCTCTCTCCTCTCCCCTCTCTCTTTCTCTCTCTCTCTCTTCTCTCTCTCTCTCTCTCTTCTCTCTCTCTCTCTCTCTCTCTCTCTCTCTTCTCTCTTGATCAATTTCAGCTAGGGTTATCCAGCACGCGGCGCTGTCTATTAAAAATTTTTATTTAAACCGTTAGGACAAACCTGCCTGGAAGGTGGCGAAGGGCGAAAATTTATTTTCCTGCATTGGCCCTGGGGTAGTTTTTCTCCCTTCATTATTTTTCACGGCTTTTCCCCTAGTTTCGCTGCTTGCCTGCAGAATGGGAGTTTGAAGGGGGGACAAAAGGGGTGGAAATGGGGGGGATAGGGTAAAGGGGAGGGGAAAGGGTTTGGGTGGGGGAGGGGAGGGGGGGGTGGGGAGGGGTTTGGGTAGAGTAGGGGGAAAGGGGGGAGTTGGGAAAGGGGGGGGTTTGGGTTTGAGTGGGAAAGGGGGTTTGAGTGGGAAAAGGGTTTGGGGAGGGTTTGAGTAGGGAAGGGAGAGTTTGGGAGGGAAAGGGGGGGGTAAGGGAGGGGAAGGGTTTGATTTGGGGAAAGGGGAGGGGAGGGTAGAGTAGGGAAGGGGAGAGTAGGGGGGGAAGGGTAGGGGTTTGGGTAGGGTAGGGAAGGGTAGGGTAGGGTAGGGTCGGGAAGGGGTTTAGGGTAGGGAAGGGAAAGGGGTTTAGAGTAGGGAAGGGTAGGGAAGGGTAGGGTAGGGTAGGGAAGGGGTTTAGAGTAGGGAAGGGTAGGGTAGGGTAGGGAAGGGTAGGGTAGGGAGGGAAGGGTAGAGTAGGGAAGGGTAGGGAAGGGTGGGGTAGGGTAGGGAAGGAAGGGTAGAGTAGGGAGGGTGGGAAGGGTAGGGTAGGGTAGGGAAGGGTAGAGTAGGGAAGGGTAGGAAGGGTAGGGTAGGGTAGGGAAGGGTAGGGTAGGGTGTAGGGTAGGGAAGGGTTAGGGTAGGGAAGGGAAGGTAGAGTAGGGAAGGGTAGGGTAGGGTAGAGTAGGGAAGGGTAGGGGTAGGGAAGGGTAGGGAAGGGTAGGGTAGGGTAGGGAAGGGTAGGGTAGGGAAGGATGGGGTTTAGGGTAGAGTAGGGAAGGGTAGAGTAGGGAAGGGGTAGGGAAGGGTAGGGTTAGGGTAGGGTAAGGGTAGGGAAGGGTAGGGAAGGGTAGGGTAGGGAAGGGTAGGGTAGGGTAGGGAAGGGTAGGGTAGGGTAGGGTAGGGTAGAGTAGGGAAGGGTAGGGTAGGGTAGGGTAGGGAAGGTAGGGTAGGAAGGGAAGGGTAGAGTAGGGAAGGGTAGGGAAGGGTAGGGTAGGGAAGGGTAGGGTAGGGTAGGGTAGGGAAGGGTAGGGTAGGAAGGGAAGGGTTAGAGTAGGGAAGGGTAGGGAAGGGTAGGGTAGGGTAGGGAAGGGTAGAGTGGGGAAGGGTAGGTAGGGTAGGGTAGAGTAGGGAAGGGTTAGGGTTGGGTTAGAGTAGGGTAGGGAAGGGTAGGGAAGGGTAGGGAAGGGTTAGGGTAGGGAGGGTAGGGAAGGGGTTAGGGTAGGGAAGGGTAGGGTAGGGAAGGGTAGGGTAGGGTAGGGTAGGGTTATGGGTAGGGTAGGGAGGGAACGGGTAGGGAAGGGTAGGTAGGGTAGGGTAGGTAGAGTAGGGTGGGATAGGGTTAGGGTAGGGAAGGGTTAGGGTAGGGAAGGGTTGGGAAAGGTAGGGTAGGGTAGGGTAGAGTAGGGTTAGGTAGGGAAGGGTTAGGTGTTAGGTTTAGGAGGGTAAGTAGGGAAGGGTTTAGTAGTAGGGTAGGGTTAGGGTAGGGTAGGGTAGGGAAGGATAGGTGCTAGGGAAGGGTTGGGTAGGGTAGAGTAGGCGTAGGAGAGGAGAGAGAGGGGGTGGTTAATTTTTTCTTTTTATATCGAGGATACGGATTAAGCGCTCTTGTGCTTTTTTTACATCAAGTCCCCGTGTGTATGCGGTTTTGTAAATTTTGTAATCTGTTCCACCGGCACACAATGACCATACTCTTACCACAGATGAGAGAGGAGAGAGAGAGAGAGAGAGAGAACGAGAGAGAGAGAGAGAGGAGAGAGAGAGAGAGAGAGAGAGAGAGCGAGAGAGAGAGAGAGAGAGATTCTTTCATTTCGAGGATAATGAATAAGCACTCGTGCTTTTTTTACATCCAGTCCCCGCCCGTAGGGATACATCTTAATAATAACCCAATACTTATACTCTCACACAGTAGAAACAAAGGGAAATAACCCTTTTCAAAAACAAACTCCCCCCCCAAAAAAACAACAAAAACAAACAAACAAATAAAAGAAAACCCTAAAGACACCCCCCCAAAAAAAAAAAAAAAACAACCAACCAAAACAAACAAACAAAAGAAAAAGAAAAACAAACCAACAAAAAGAAGAAAAAAAGAGAGAAATAAACAACAGCAACAAGAATAACAAAAAACCAAGAAAAATAACAACAACCAAACTTAATAAGTCATAAAAATAATCATCTACACATTGTCAAATGGTACACATACTTGTTACATATAACAACAAGATATTGAAATAGGGTATCCATTAAAACTTAAGTACAGCCGACAAGCCCAATAAGTATTGAAAATATAAAGTATGAACCCTTCATCAGAATACACTATAATTATAAGCAAAACAATAAAAGGTGAGAGAGACAGAGAGAGAGAGTGGGTGTGTGTGTTTCAGAGATAATATCAAATATATAATTCTCAAAACAGTACACGATCACCATCAACACTCATTTTTGATTATACTGGTGAGAGAGAGAGAGAAGAGGGATTTTTTAAAATTTATTCTTTTATATCGAGGATAATGGAATAAGCACTCTTGTACTTTTTTACATCCAGTCCCCGTGTGTATGCGGTTTTGTAAATTTTGTCAACTGTTCCCAGTGGCACACAATGGCCTACTCTTACCACAGAGAGAGAGAGATTCGGATTCGGATTGTTTATTCATTTATAGGCCAAGGCCCCGTGTGAAGGGGTATACGAACATGAAACTGCAACACATGTAGTAAGATCCAAAAATGAAAGAAAAAAGTGAATACAGACTGATTGCATACGATAAAAATGATTCTCACGATATAACAAGGTCCCTAAGCTTAAATGCTTTATATAAATACAACGCAAAGTTACGGACTACTTCAGGAGAGGATGATGACATCAACAAGGTTAATTTAAACAATGATGGCTGTCTATAATATTTGGGCTTAATAAACTGTTCTCGGAATGTTGTTAAAACAGGGCAGCATAGAACAAAATGAACTTCATTTTCTTCTGCCTCTTTACACACAGGACAAATCAATTCATCATTACCAACATTTCTATACCTATAATAATGAACACCTAATTCTGATACACCTAATCTAAATCTTGTCGTTATAAACATTAAATGTTTATCCATATCTAGCCTTAAATATGGCTTCAAGTCAGAAACGGTACAAAACGTTCTGTAAACAGTAAATCTGTCGCTATTCTGAATATGATCAGACCATTTCTGCCAAGAACAATCAACTAAGCGTTGACGAAAAACACGTATAAAACTATTAACATAACCAACGCCCTGATTTTGCCAAACGAAGCCAAACCCAGAGAGAGAGAAGAGAGAGAGAGGAAGAGAGAGAGAGAGAGAGAGAGAATGACAATGACAATGACAAATTCTTTTATTTCGAGGATAATGAATAAGCATTCATGTGCTTTTTTATATCCAGTCCCCGCCCTTAGGAATATATATGATAATGAGAGAGAGAGGTGGGTTAATTTATTCTTTTATATCGAGGATAATGGAATAAGCACTCTTGTGCTTTTTTGCATCCAGTCCCCATGTGTATGCGGTTTTGTAAATTTTGTCAACTGTTCCCAATGGCACACAATGGCCTTCTCTTACGAGAGAGAGAGAGAGAGAGAGAGAGAGGAGAGAGAGAGAGAGAGAGAGAGAGAGAGAGAGAGAGAGAGAGAGAGAACTCCTTATCCCTAAATATGCACATGTTTACAAGAACGAAGCTGATGTGTGGCTGAAAAAAGTCCATCAAAATATCTTCTTGTTCTTCTTCTTCGCAATTTTTCTTATTCTTATTCGCAATTCTTCTTCTTCTACTACTACTACTACTACTACTACTACTACTACTACTACTACTACCACTAGTACTGCTACTACTACTACTACTACTACTACTGCCACTTCTACTACTACTATGATTACTACTACTACTACTACTGCCACTTCTACTACTACTATGATTACTACTACTACTACTACTACTACTACTACTACTACTACTACTGCTACTGCTACTACTACTACTACTACTACTACTACTACTGCCACTTCTACTACTACTATGATTACTACTATGATTACTACTACTACTACTACTACTACTACTTCTTCTTCTTCTTCTTCTTCTTCTTCCACTCATTCTCGTTTTCTTTCCTCTTTAATTTCTCTTCTGCCTGGTCCTCTCCATCGCTGTCCCCCTTTGCTTTCTCTCTCTCTCTTCTACTTTCTCCCCATCTCTGTTCCCTCTCCTCTCTCCCCCCCTCCCCCCCTCCCCCTTCCCTCCCACCCATTCCCCTTTGATTTGCTACTCGGTAGTAACTGCTACACTGTTAAAAAAACAAAAATCAAAACCTTTTTAACAATCTTGATGCCGATGGTGTACCATAGGTTCTGCTTCCGTCATCAGTTAGCTTATAAACAAAGCAGGGGCGGTGTCAGAGACAGTATGGTTCTGGAGAGAGTTAGGCTAGGACAGCTGGCTACACTCCAGCCTTAGCCTGCATGTCATGTAGCTGTTGGGCTACACACCGGTATTAATTTGGGGGTCACGTAGTATGTTCTATAGAGTGCGAGTGGAAAAAACTGTTGGTGATTTTCACAGATTTTTTAAAGCATGAAATGATGCACTGAGTACTTGTTTTTAGGATTGAGGACATAGAGCAATACCAGGTGGTCACGACAAAGTTGGAAATGATCATCGAATGAGGATCGCTTGTATTCCTACAGTTTTGACCCCCATCATGCATATTGTAGTTATGAAGCTAGCAGATGACAAAGGACTGAGGGGTTAGGTTGTTACCTGAAAGACAACAACTAAAAAACATTTCAAACCTACCAAATTTGCGCAAAATCAGGTGAGTTTTGAGTCAGGGGCTAGTCTTTCACAAAAAAAGTGTTTTCTATTAATTTTTTGTGGATGCCTTAGTACTGTGGTATGAATGCTAGAGTGATTATTGGAAAACAGAAGGGAAAGTGACAAAAAAGTAATACTGGTGTGGAGCGGGAGGAGGAAGAGAAGGGGGAGGAGGAAGAGGAGGGAGAGGGAGAGACTTTCCCTGAAATATTGGGGGCAGTGTGAAGGCTACACACCGGTATTAATTTGGGGGTCACGTAGTATCTTGTATAGAGTGCGATTGTAAAAAAAATGTTGGTAATTTTCACATATTTTTTTTAAGCATGAAAAAATGGACTGTGCACTTGTTTTTTTTATTGAGGACATAGAGCAATACCAGGTAGTCACGAGAAAGTTGGAAATAACCATCAAATGAGGTTTGCCTGTATTCCTACAGCGTTGACCCCGCGCATGCATATTGCGGTAAGGAAGCTAGCAGACGACAAAGGACTGAGGGGGTACAGTGTTTGCTGAAAAATTAAACAATTTCAAACCTAGCAAATTTGTTCAAAATCCCATGAGTTTTGAGTCAGAGGCTAGTCTTTCACAAAAAAGTGGTTTTTATTTCTGTGGATGCCTTAGTACGTGCGGTATGAATGTAAGAGTTACATAGAAAAACAGAAGGAAAAGAGTGATTTTTTAATACCGGTGTGCAGCTGAAATTATGTGTGTGTGTGGGGGGGGGGGGGGGGGGGGGGGGGGGAACGTTGACAGGAAGTTGAAGAAGAAGGCAAGTCAGCACAGTTACCGTTCTTTGACACAAGATTGAGACAAAAGACTCCGTCATCATCATCATCATCATAGGTTGTGAAAGTATGTGTGATGATCTCTCTCTCTCTCTCTCTCTCTCTCTCTCTCTCTCTCTCTCTCTCTCTCTCTCTCTCTCTCTCTCTCTCTCTCAATATCTTATTGTTATATGTAACAAGTATATGTACCATTTGACCAATGTGTGGTTTTATCTTTATGACTTATTAAGTTTGGTTGTTGTTATTTTTCTTGGTTTTGTTGTTGTTCTTGATGTTGTTGTTTGTTTTTCTCTTTTTTTTCTTTTTCCTTCTTTGTTGATTTGGTTTTTCTTTCTCCTTGTTTGTTTGTTTTGGTTGGGGTTTGTTTGGGGTTTTTTGGGGGGCGGGTGTTTTTAGGGTTTTCTTTTTTTGTTTTGTTTTGTTTTGTTTTTTGTTTTTTTCTTTTTGTTTTTTTGTTTGTTTGTTTTTGTTGGGGGGGGCTGTTTTGAAAAGGGTTATTTCCCCTAGTTTCTACTGTGAGAGTGTATAAGTGTTGGGTTATCATTAAGATGTATCCCTACGGGCGGGGACTGATTGTAAAAAAGCACATGAGTGCTTATTCATTATCCTCGAAATAAAAGAATTTGTCATTGTCATTCATTCTCTCTCTCTCTCTCTCTCTCTCTCTCTCTCTCTCTCTCTCTCTCTCTCTCTCTCTCTCTCTCTCTCTCTCTCTCTCTCCATATTTCTGTAATTTGGAGGGTTGTTGTTGCTTTTCTGGACGTGTTTGCTGATGTTGTAGTGTTGTTTGCTGCATATCTTCCTTTCCTATAATTATTCATTCGTTCCTCCATTCCTGACTTTATTCGTTTAATTATGTGTTTGCGCGTATTACAATGGGGTTTGTTTGTTTGTTTGTTCGTTCTGTGGGGTTTTTCGTTATTGTTTTGGTAGTGATGGTGGTGGTAGTAGTTTTTTTTGTTTGTTGGTTATGTTTGGTTGTTTTTGGGTTGTTGTTTGTTTTTGTTTTGTTTTGTTGGTTGTTGTTGTTGGGGTTTTATTTGGGGGGGGGGGGGGGAGGGGTTCTACAGCTAGAGCTCCGGGGTTCCCCAATGGTAAGATGTTACGTATTCAACCGTTTTTCCCCACCACCCTTTAGGTATTCCATATTCCATTCCCACTACCGGATGGTGTGTTAAACCTTCGCCAAAAGCCTTCTGATGACGCTTTTAGAGCCGGCCTCAAGACCCGTTCATTTCAAAGCTAAGATTCTCCCCTCTTGTTCCATTACATTTTTGTCCTGCCCTCAACAGCCAAAACCCCATCACCCTGCCGAAGTGTACAACCTTTATATGTGTGTGTGTGTGTGTGCGTGCGTGCGTGCGTGCGTGCGTGCGTGTGTGTGTGTGTGTGTGCGTGCGAGCGTGTGTGTATACATTTGAATTTGTAAGGCTGCATGTTAATGAGTAGGATGAATGAAAGCGCTTTGATTTGTTTTTTGCTAGATATAGCGCTATATGATTTCCATTTATTATTATTATTATTATTATTATTATTATTTTGTTGGTGTTGTTGTTGTTGTTGTTATTGTTATTATTATTATTAAACGCGACACCAATGTGCATGCAGTTTTTCTTTGTTTTTTGGTTTTTGTTGTTGTTGTTTTGGTGGGGTGTTTTTGGTTTGTTCGTTTATTTTTGTTTTTGTTGTTTTAATTTTGTCAGCCGTTCCTACCTGCACATAATAGCCAACTCTTCCCAGAGCGGGTTATAATTACTGTGTGTGCGCATGATGTTCTGCGTGCGTTTGCACACGGGACCTTGGTTTATAGTCTCCTCCGAAGGACTTTCTGTGTTGCTTGCTCGTTTGTTTACAAAGACAGTTTGCTTACATTTTTCTTGGTTGATTAGTTGGTTGGCTTCTTAGCTTCTTGGTTGGTAAGTTGGCTGATTAGTTAGCTCGCTAGTTGATTGGTTGGTTGGTTGGTTGTTTAGTTAGGTGGTTAGTCGGTTGATTAGTTAGTTGGTAGTTGTTTATTTCATTGGTTGGTTCTTTAGTTACAGATTTTTTGGTGGGGCGGGGTTTGGGTTTAAAACGGGCTACTGTTGGTTAACAGGCTGGCGGTTTTGGTTAACGGGCGGGCGGGTTGGTTAACGGCTGGTGGTGGTTAACGGGCTGGGGGTTTCAGGCTGGTTTGGCTGGCGGGTTTAACGGCTGGGCGGGTTTTTTTTTTTAAAACGGGCTGGCGGCTATTAACAGGGGGGTGGTTAACAGGCTGGTGGCTGGTTAACGGGTGGGGGGTTGGTTGGTTTTTTAAAAAAGGCGGGGGGATGGTTAAAACGGGGCGGGCGGGTTGGTTGGTTTTAACAGGTTGGCTGGTTGGTTAACGGGGTGGCTGCTGGTTTGGTTTAAACAGGCTGGCTGGTGGTTGGTTAACGGGGCTGGCGGGCTTTTGGGTGGTAGCTCTCTTGCTTTCTCCCTGCGGGGCCTTCTTTTCTTAGTATTTTTAAAAAATAAATTGTTTTTAAAAAAAAAAAAACAACTGTCTTTTGGGCGCGGTACTTCCTTCCCCTTTGGGTTCCTACAAACAAAAAAAACAAAACAAAAAAACAAAAAAAAGGGAAAACAAAAAATCAGCCTGCATGCAATCCCCCACACCAACCCCGGGTCTGTTGAATTCTTCATGATTTATTAAATTTCTTTTCTCTTTTCCCCCGGGTGCTTCTGTCCTAGTGTTTTTTTCAACTATTCCCCCCGTCTTGTCAATGTCTTGCAATTCGGGTCTTGCCCCTTTTTTGGCGCCAGTGCCTGGCAGTTTAAATATTAAAAACGCAGTTGCAAAGGCAAAAAAAGGGGCGTTTAAACCCCCTCGAGTTTTAAAAAGAAACCGGGACGGGGGTTGGGAGGGGGGGGGGGGGGGGGGGGGGGGGGGGGGGGGGATAGGGGGGGGAAAAGGGGGGGGGGGGGGAGAAGAGAGGAGAGACAGACAGAAACGACGAAGAGATGAGGGGGGGGGGGGGGGGGGGGGAGACACAGCCCGACAGCAGAGAGATTTATTTTTTTTTTTATTCTTTAAAATTCGAGGTTTGGAATAAACACTCATGTGCTTTTAAACATCCATTTCCCGTTTTAGGGGGTTTGTAATTCTGTCATCTGTTCCCCCCGGGCACACAATGGCCTCCTCTTACAAAAAAATCCGAAGAGGGGGAGAGCAGAAATGAGAGAGAGGAGAGAGAAAGAGAGAGAGAGAGAAAGAGAGAAAGAAGGAGAAAAGGAGAGAGAAGAGAAAAGAGAGAGAGAGAGAAGAGAGAGAGAGAGGGAGAGAGTAAAGTCTTTTGCTTGGCATACACGGGTACGGCATATGCACATTTTTTGCAGATGGCAAGGATCGCACTAAAGGGCAAGGCTACATTTGCACGGCAAGGCTACATTTCTACGGCATGGCTACTTTGCTACGGCATACGCTACAGGGGCAAAAGGGCATGGGGTACATTCGAAAAGGGGCATAACACATTCGCAAACGGCGAATACATTTGTACAGTAGGTAAAAATTGCTATGGCATAGGCTACTTTTGTAAAAAGGGCGGCATAGGCTACTTTTGCAATGGCATATCTTTTGCTAGGGCATGGGCTCATTTGCGCGGCATACCCCGTCTGGTATCCTCGTCAAAAAACCTTTTGCCTCAATAAAACAACTTAGTTTTGAAATATTGACCAATTTTTTTCCCATTTTTACAAATGCCATTTTTCAAGCTGGCCCCCTTCCTTCCCCATCTTTAAATCACTTAAAATCAAAAAAGTGTTCAGGAAGTTTGGGGGACACCTTTTTCAAAAGCATGACCAACAAGCATTTAAGTTAAAATGTATTAAAAAAAAAGACTCAAAAACCCGAAAAACAGAAACAGGCAAAAATTATAGCAACTGGCATAGCTCAGGCAAAACGAAATATTGGTCGTATTTTGTTCCAGTGCATATAAGTCATACAATCTAAAAATAGTGTGAAAAAATTTTCATGAAATGAAAAATGTACTTTCCCCAATTTGCCCTTTAAAAAAAAAACAACAAATTTTCCACCCAAATGCAAAAAAAGGCTGAGGCTTTTGAATATTTTTCTCAGAATCCTGCGTTTTGAAGGTCTTCATTTAAAAGCATAAGTAAAAGAAAATCAAAGAGAACAAAAAAGAATATGAGACCCACTTTCTAATAACACCGAATACATAAAACCCCAATAACAATCAATGAAGTAAAAGAGATTACATTCTCTTTTCCTAAAAGAAAACTTCGTTGGATTTTAAGCCCCTTTTTCCAAAGAATGCTTAAACATTTTACCGAAAAAAATTTATTTTTCTATTTCATAAACTTTTCCAAAAGTGGGGACTGAAAGTGTTTTGCAGTCAAATGGAAGCGTCCATCAATTTTTCCCATTTTAAAAAAAAGGAAACCAAAAAAAACAAAACTGTTACAACCCATGCGGATTCTAAACAGGGAAGCAAGGAGCGAATCATTCTAAAAAAGGGTTGGGTATTTTTGTAGAAAAAAAAAAAAGGTAGTTTCCCAAACAAACAAGCAGGTTCAAAAAAAAAGGGAGATCGCAATTATAACAGTTAAACTAACAACACAAGTCAACAACATTTGCAAGAAAAAAACTTTCTTGCAAAAATTTTTTTATGTCAAAAAGCCTACGATCAAGTCTGGCATGCAAATTACTGCATAAAATTTAAAAATATGGATTATTGGGGGATGTTTTTTTATTATATCAAAAGCTTTTTTTTTAACAGAAGTAACATGAGAGTAGGGGAAAACAATCACCCCTCAGGTCCTCCATAGGGTTTACAAAAAGGGGTTTTGTTATAGCCCCTTTTTTGTTTAATATATTTAAAAAACACAAAACCCCCAAAAAGTTTAAAAAAAACATCCATACAATAACGATGAAAAAGTATTGGATGAATGTCACAGAACGCGTACAACAAAGAGGGTGATTTATTATACCAGAAAAAAAATAACAAAAAGGTTAGTAATTATATAAATTATTTTTGAAAAAAGGTCTGACATTTCAACAGAAAAAAAAACCCCATTATGCTTTTTTAACAAGGCAGTGATCCAATCACTACCCCCAGTTTAAGATTTGGGGGGGAGCTAAATTTTACACAAAATGTCAAATTTTTAGGCTATTCTTACATCAAAATTTACTTGGAATGCTCATAGGAACATTTAACAAAAGCTAAAAAAAAGTATTTAAATTTTTTTAAAAATTTTCCAGACAGCTTGGGGGCAAAATTGTCACTCTAAATCTTAGCTACGTCCCCCTTTTACGGTCCAAGCGCTTTATGGGCAAAAGTCTTTTTTTTTGTGCCCCCAATTATTTTTCTGAAAAAAAATCCAAATGAACTTTAAAGCATATAAAATTTTCACTTGGTGTCCAATTTTCCCACCTCCCCCAAGAACTTATAACGAAAATTGGGGGAAATTCCCCGCCGAATACCGACAACTTTTTATGTCCAAAAATTTTTTTACGCAGCAAACAAATGAAACTTTGTTTCTGTGAAAAAAAACAGTCAAACAAAAACAAATTACCTAAAAAAGGCAGACAATTTTTTTTTAACCCAAAAAAACCCAAAAACAGGGAAAAAATAATTTAAAACCAAAAAAAACGCACCCCAAATAAAAAAAAAAAAAAAACTAAGGAAAAAAAACGAAAAAAAACCCAAAAACAGGGGGAAAACAACACAAAAAAAAGGGATATACAAACTTTAAAAAAATTTTAAAAAAATACTTTAAAAAAATAACGGCTGCATTGTCATACACTTTTAAAAAAGAAAAATCATATATTTGGGAAAAAACTTCCATAACGTGAACTTTTGCAATTTTATGGCTCAACATATCGATTTTTCATTTCCCATCATTTACTTACTTTTAAAAATTAAGTCGGTACTGTATGCTTCAAATCCCCAAACCAGGAAAACCAAATCATTTTTAAAATTAAATAAGGAACACCTTTTATTTTAAAAATATTCCTGTTTTTTTGTTTACCCCACGTTGGAAAGTTTTTTCAAATATTTGGGGGACAGACTGAAAAAAAGGGGGGGAAAACTTTTTGAATAAAAGAATCTTCCCCTTACTTCGGGGGGATACGTTTTTTTAAAAGAGTGTGGAGTAAGGGAGAAATAGATCAATTCAAGGAGATCTTTAAAGAATTTCCGATAATGGTTATTTCAGTTAAGAATTTTCTCAAAACATTTAATATTTCAACCACAAGAAAGTTAATGCACTAATTTTAGATTAAAATTAAATGCATTTATAAAAAATTTTGTAAAATGTGAGGTGCCCTGTGGGGAACAATTTTTCCAACACTCACCATATTTGAGTTTCAATTGTAAAACCTTTTTACCCCATTTGTGAGCAGTTGGAAAATTTTTTAAAAAACCAAATTAGCCTTTGCCATTTTAAATGTCTATTGCACGCCCCTTAAGTATTGTTTAGGGTTTTTTATAATGTTTCATGTTTAAAAATTTTTTGAATTTTAAAAGTTTTCTCTGTTTAAAAATTTTTCCCCCCCCCCCCTTAATTGCATGAAAATACCAACCAAATTTTTACCAAAACAGTCTTTTTCTGTCTTCCCCTCTCCACTACATCCCCACATTTTCCCATCCTTTTTCTAATACACTAAAAAGTGAACAGACGTTTTAAATTTAAGACAACAACAACACCCCGTCTGGTGGTGGCGCCAACAGGCCCCGACCGCATTGCTATAGCGAAGATGTTGTTTGTCCTAGCGCGACAAAATGTTTCAAGAATGAACAAATCCCTAAAAAACACAATGCGGCAACTTTGAGTAAAGGTAAAAGGAAAGGTGTCCCCTAAAACCATGTGGTCATAGGGGAGGAGGCTCAGAGACCCACTTCTCCCGGGGCCCGCATATTGAGGGGGACCCCCAATTTTCTCCCCGCTGCTTTCCTTCCTGACCCTAAAGAGGGCAGGAACCCCTTTACAAAACTGGGTGAACTGGGGGGCTTTCGCTGAAGCCAAGGCGCGCAAAAACGTCACCCATCCAATGGGAATCCGCCGACGCTGCTTTAAATTAGTCGGGAAAGCGAGGGCTCCGACCATTGAGCTATCCTACTACCTTTTATGATGGGTTTTAAAAAATTAAAAAAAAAAAAAAAAAAATTAAAAGATGGCATATGCAAACATTTCATTATTGGTGAACCCTAAAGTTGCAGCTGAGGAACAATAGCAACAACAACAACACACAGCAACCCAAAATGATGTGAGATGGACCCGCGGTCTAACGGTTAAACACTTATCTAGTGAGGGTCATGGGTTCGATTCCCCGTCACTTAAAAGCTGTCACCCACCCACCCACCCACCCAATTTGACCATGGGTGGTGGTGGTGTGGTGGGTAGCTAGTAGGAGACGATGAACTTTAGTTCCGGTAGCAGGATGCAATCAGTGCGTGTAAAAGAGCCCACGACAGAGCACACACGCCGCGTGCGCCCGCACAACACACACACACACACACTGTTTATTCTTTTCGTCCCTTAGAGGAAGGGTGAACATCAAGAACTAAAAGGAAGAAGCAAAAGTGTAAGACACAAGATTCAATATAGTATATAAACCAGTTAACTACACAACTTTACACACTACAATAACGAAATGTTCACCAATAATGAAATGTTTGCGTAGCCACCTTTTATTTATTTAAAAAAAAATTTAATTTTATTAAGAATATTTTTGTTAACTGAAGCATTTCTTTCCGATTTACACAAAACATCATTCAACAAAATTATTGACTATCTTTGGAGTAAAAAAAAATTGATAGTATCTATTTAGCAAGTTAGCATTATTTGTGAATATGCCCCTAATATTTATTTTTAAAAAAAAAACCCCCAAAATAATGTATGTATAATCACCCACGTTGCCTGCCCGCCCAATATCAACAGGAAAGATCACCCACAATGGGGTGTGTGAAGAATAGTTCAAGCAAAAAAGCTTCCCTTTACGTGCACTCCCCTGGTCGTCTGGCACTTTCAAGCACGAACTTTACTTAGGTGAGTATTTTCTGCTGTAGACACTGATTACTCTGTAGTGGAGCCTATTTATTTTCAGTGTTCTTGTCTCCTAAGATCATATGATCAAAATGTTCCATCGGCTTAAAAATCAGGCTGATGCTTTTCTTGGTCTTGCCCATCGATAATTCGATTTTGAAACGGTGG
>CM054163.1:8272096-8274151 GCA_028751875.1 Rapana venosa
ATTTCAGTTTTTGTTTTTCGTCATTGCAGTTCTAGTTGTCGGCGTTTGCGTTTTGCGACCAGGATGTCATGGGTGTACCATGGTGCACAGGGCCTATCAGGCAGGAGATGGTCAGTAGGAGGTGCATGCTCATCAAGCAGTTGACTGAGAACGGTATTGTAGTGTTTAGAAGGGTCAGTATGGTCAGGGGTTTGTGATAGACGTTCAGCAGCTTGGGAAAGAAATGTATGAATATCTATGGCCTTGAGGTTGCGACGGGTAATGCAATTCCTCTTTCTGATAGGTTTTGCAATGTTTAGGGAGAGCAGAATAGTAGAATGATCGGAGAGCAGTTCGTCAGTGACAGATACAGACTGAGATGTGATTAGACCTTGTGAAGCATCAGTGATAAGCCAGTCTGATATTGTCAAAGTTCTGCTAGAAATAAACCCAACCCCTAAAATGCTGACTAAAATGTCAATCAAACATTAAACATGTTCTCTCTATCTTCTACTTCATCAAACGCTCAGACAGCAAGTATTGTCGTCTGGTCATATGAGCGAAGTTGTGCTGCCGTGAATCGTGTGCCAAATCTGATCCGACATGTAAAGACGTCTGCTTTTAACTATTAAAAAGAACACACTTCCACAGAACAATATCTTATTAACCGAAACATTATCTTCAACATCTCCTAATTCTAGACAAAAATAAAACCAACAGAATAAAATAGAACGATATCTGATAGTATAGAGATGTGATAATTATTAAGGACTGACTAAAATCATTTTCTTTCTTTGTTAAGTTTTTGTTGTTGTTGTTGATATGTTAATCTGGGTTTTTTGCAAGATCAATGTCTAATTGACAGAATAACCTTTTCATTTGGTTCTGTTTTATATGCCGCATGCAGAAAATTGCACAAACACACACACACACACACAGACAAGAAGACAGGCAGACAGACACACACACACTTACACACACACACACTTACACACACACACACACACACACACACCACACACACACACACACACACACACACACACACACACACACACACACAACACACACACACCCATGCTCGTTGTTTTCCATAAACATCTGTATAATTGTTTAATCACACTTTGCTGGAAACAAGACATGTCTAGGTCGTGGTATTCATGAATCATTATTGAAAACATCTCTCTCTGTCTCTCCACCCCCCCCCTCTCTCTCTCTCTCTCTTCTCTCTCTCTGTCTCTCTTTTTCTCTCTCTGTCTCTCTTTCTGTCTGTCTGTCTCTCTCTCTCTCTCTCTCTCCTCTCTCTCTCTCTCTCTCTCTCTCTCTCTCTCTCTCTCTCTCTCTCTCTCTCTCTTCTCTCTCTCTCTCTCTCTCCTCTCTCTCTCTTCTCTCTCTCTCTCTCTCTCTCTCTCTCTCTCTCTCTCTCTCTCTCTCTCTCTCCTTTCGTTTTGAATGGCCTATATTTGCTTACATGTCGCGATATTATTAGGTTTATTTCTAAGTGTTTGAGCATTGTTGTTCTTGGTTTTTTTTAAAAGAAAGTCGCCCATTTTTTAAATAAAAAAGCCATGCGTAACCTTTAAATTACCGTGCACATTGCATGCCGACAAAATTCTATGCAATTCAGAAAGTAATATTGTCAAAGTTCTGTTGAAATCTGACCCACCCCACTAAAATGCTGACAAAATGTCATACAACCATTAAACTTGTTTTCTGTATCTTCTACCTCATCAAACATTCAGACAGTAACTATTGTTGACTGGTCATATGAGCGAAAATGCATTGTGCTGCCGAGTGTGACAAATCTGATCCGACATGTAAAAACGTCTGCTTTTAACTATTAAAAAGAACATGCTTCCGCAAAACAATAACTTGATAACTTGAACATATTGTTCAACATATCCTATTTCTAGACAAAAAATAAGAAAAACAACAACAGAATAAAATGGAACAATGTTTGAGAGTAGAGAGACGTGACATCCTGTACAGACTAAACTCGTGTTTTTTTCTTTATTAAGATTTTGTTTTTGTTGTTGATTTGGTTTCTTTGTGCAACGTTTTATTCCAAGATCCAAG
>CM054163.1:8274651-8282151 GCA_028751875.1 Rapana venosa
TTTTTCAATGTCATCTATTTCTAGACAAAAATAAAACCAACAGAATACAGTAGAACAATGTCGCTGAGTACAGAGTCATGACATCACAGACTGACTAGCATCCTTTTCTTTCTATATTCGTTTTTGTTCTTGTTGTTGAATTGTTTGCTTGTGTGTGTGTTTTCGTTATTTGAAGATCCATGTCTAATTGACAGAATAACCTTTTCGTTCGACTCTGTCTTAGGTCATATGCAGGCACAGACACAGACACAGACACAGACACACACACACAGGCACAGACACACACAGACACAGACCCACACACACAGCACAGACACCAGACACAGACACAACACACAGAACACAGCACAGACACAGCACAGACACACACACACAAACAGACAACACAAGGCACACACACAGACACACAGACACAACACACACACACACACACACACACACACACACACACACACACACACACACACACACACACACACACACACACACACAGAGGTATGCTTGTTATTTTCCGTAGACATCTGTGTCATTGTTCAGTCAAATTTTGCTGGAAACAAGATGTGTCTAGGTCCTGATATTCGTGAATCCTTATTGGAAACTCCTCCCTCTCTTATTTTTATCCTGCTTATCTGCGTTTATTGTTGTTGCTGTTGTTGTTATTGTTGTTGTCTTGTTAAATGTGCTGCACTTATTCAAAACAATAGTCTGAGGAAACTTAGAAAGCTATTGCAAATGCTAAACATTGCATGGAAATGTAAAATAAAAAGAACAATACAACAACTACATAAAGAAAAAAAGGTAGCCCCCCAACACCCCTCAACCGTTTGCTGTTTACAAAACTACATATATTTCACTGTTAAAAGTGGTATGTTATCCGTCACTACTTTTCATAGTTTGTTCATTTAAAGTCTGAAAGAGTAAGGAATACAAACAAAATTAGTCTAGCCATTAGTTTCGTATGACATATTATATCTTCCTGCATGTGAAGGTTATGAATAGGTTACTTTTTTTTACTAAGTGTTTGGCGGTTGTTTTCAAAGAAAGAAAGTCACCTTTAAATTGACACAAACATTATACGCTAGCAAAATGCTATAGAATTCAGAAACAT
Source organism: Rapana venosa (assembly GCA_028751875.1). Taxonomy (NCBI): domain Eukaryota; kingdom Metazoa; phylum Mollusca; class Gastropoda; order Neogastropoda; family Muricidae; genus Rapana; species Rapana venosa. Next base: position 8,275,760 of record CM054163.1, read on the forward strand.
TAAACTTGTTCTCTGTATCTTCTACCTCATCAAACACTCAGGCGGCAGCTATTGTTGTCTGGTCATATGAGCGAAAATGCGTTGCCCTGCCGTTAAGCGCGTGACAAATCTGATCCAGCATGTAAAGACGTCTGCCTTTAAACTAAAAACAAAAAGAACAAACTTCCACAAAACAATAACTTAATAACCCAAACATATGTTTCAACTTCTCCTATTTCTAGACATAAAAACAAACAATAGATTAAAATGGAACAATGTCTGAGAGTACAGATAGGTGACATCATGCAATGACTAAACTCGAGTTTTTTTCTGTATTGCGATTTTGTTTTTGCTGTTGATTTGTTTTTCTTTTTATTTATTGTTTTATTCCAAGATTCATGTCTAATTCAGAGAATAACCTTTTCATTTGGTTCTATTTTATTTATCACATACATAAACTTACACAGACAGACAGACACACACACACACACACACACACACACACAGATACATACACACACACATATCATTTGATATTCACAGCTGAGGTAATAGCAATTTTAATGGATCTTAATTATATTCTTGATCTTCCTGTGAATATATTTTAAACTTTACTATGCGTTGATTCGAAATCGGTACTCTATTCATTAACATCCACAGGTTCTAAGAAAATGTCTACAGTTGCACTAGAGATCAATCATGTCATACATGTTTTAGCTTTAAGGGGTATTTGTGTCACCTGTTGGGTACCTTCGCATGTGGGGTTCTTACCAAATGAGTGGGCTGACAGAGCTGCAAAGAGAGGTGCAAAGCATGGAGTGGATTCTGTAGAACTACATGTTCCATTATCTTTACAAGAGGGCTATCATTTACTAGAAGAGGCATCGTGGAGCAGGGCTAAAAAAGCTTATCATTAAAGGAGCACCTTTCAGACAGATCTTAAATCACGATCCCTGTTTTTAGGAATTTTGATCACTCTGAAACCTACACAAGTTTGGTCATGGCAAGAAAGGTTAGCGCTTTATTTCTTAGGATAAAACTGAAAGCTTTTATCACCAAATGTAGCAAAAATATAAAATATTTGTGTGGTGAGAAAATTACTAGCATTCATATATTTTTTTAATGTACGAGTCTAAAACCATTCTTACCTTTTTTTTCTGAAAAGTCCTTGGATAAGATACAAAATATTAATTTGGCATTTCGTATAACAAAATCTTTAATAAACGTCCTATAGGACATTTGTTATAGCTATAAGTCTCATTAGCATTTCTTATGTATTTATTTGTTGTCATCATTGCTTAGCCATTTTCTGTACACTACCTAGGATATTTTAGCAACAGATACCAATTTCACAGCACACAGCCATCAACATCAATGTCCCCTCCCCTCCCCTTCCCATCGTCTAATATCACTTTGAGTGAACAGACGTAAAATCGAATCATAAACAACAACAACAACAACAACAACAACAACAACAACAACAACACACACACACACACACACACACACACACACACACTAACACAGACACACACACACACACACACACACACACACACACACTAACACAGACACACACACACACACACACACACACTAACACACACACACACACACACACACACACACACACACACACACACACACATACACACTAACACAAACACTAACACACAAGCTCGTTATTTTCTTTAGACATCTGTATCATTTTTCAATCAAACTTTGCTGGAAACAAGATATGTCTAGCTCATGGTATTCACGAGTCATTATCAAAACATTCTCTCCTCTCTCTCTCTCTCTCTCTCTCTTCTCTCTCTCTCTCTCTCTCTCTCTCTCTCTCTCTCTCTCTCTCTCTCTCTCTCTCTCTCTCTCTCTCTCTCTCTCTCTCTCCCCTCTCTCTCTCCTCTCTCTCTTCTTTGTGTCTCTCTGTCTCCCCCACCCCACCCCCACCCCACCCCCTTCTTGCTCTCTCTCTCTCACCTTTCATTTTGAATGGCCTATATTTGCTTACATGTCACGATGATATTAGTTTTATTTTCTAAGTGTCTGAGTATTATTGGGGGTTTTTGAAAGAAAAAAAGTCATCATATTTTAAATAACAAAGCCATGAGTAACCTTTAAATTGTCACGCACATTTTACGCCAGCAAAATGCTATAAAATTCAAACAGTAATATTGCCAACGTGCTGTTGAACTCCGACCCCCAAAATGCTGGCAAAATGTCTATGAAACATTAAACTTGTTTTCTGTATCTTCTACTTTATCAAACGCTCAGGCAGCAACTATTGTTGTCTGGTCATATGAGCGAAAATGCGTTGCACTGCTGAGAAGCACATGACAAATCTGATCCAACATGTAAAGACGTCTGTTTTATTATATAAAAAATACAAACTTCCACAAAATCAATATCTCAATAACCCAACCATATTTTTCAATGTTACATATTTGTAGACAAAAATAAAGCCAACAGAATAAAATGGAACAATAGACATGACACCATGGATTCACTAGCATCGTTTTCTTTCTTTATTCGTTGTTCTATTTGTTGCTGATTTGTTTGTTTGTTAGTTTGTTTATGTTTGGAATACAAATAACCTTTTTCATTTGGTTCTGTTTTATATATCACATGCAGAAACTTACACACACACACACACACACACACACACACACACACACACACACACACACACACACACACTCACACACACACACACACACACACACACACACACACACACACACACACACACACACACACACACACACACACACACACTCATGCTCCTTATTTTCTGTAGGCATATGTATCATTTTTCAATCAAACTTTGCTGGAAACACGATATGTCTAGATCGTGGTATTCATGAATCATTATTGAAAACATCTCTCTCTCTCTCTCGCTTTCTCTCTCTGTCTCTGCATCTTTCTGTCTCTCTGTCTCCTCTCTCTCTCATTCTCTTTCTGTCTGTCTTTCTCTGTCTGTCTCTCTCTGTCTCTCTCTGCCTGTTTGTCTGTCTGTGTCTGTCTATCTCTCTGCCTCTCTCTGTCCCTCTGTCTGTCTCTGGCTGTCTATCTGTCTGTCTCTCTGTCCCTCTATCTGTCTCTGTCTGTCTGTCTGCTGTCTGTCTGTTTGTCTGTCTTATCTGTCTCTGTCCTTTCTCTGTCTCTCTGTCTGGCACGGTCTATCTGTTTGTCTGTTTGTCTGTCTCTGTCTGTCTGTCTGTCTCTCTCTGCCTCCCTCTGTCCCTCTGTCTGTCTCTGTCTGTCATAATAAGGATTCCGATACATCCTGGCTTCCTGTGTATTTTTCTGTATTTCTGTAAACTGTAGCTCTTCTTCAAAAAATGATGGCTGTCTGCAGTGGTAGCTGGATGAGAATGACACTGACACGTTTGTTTGTTTATTTGTTTGTTTGTTTGTATTGTCTGACACCTGAGGAGAAAGCTGGATGTGCATAAGAGTTATGCCTCTAAACCTCTGTATTAGCTCTGTGTCAATTCTATTATCTTTATGCTTTTCTTTTCTTGGTGGTCATTCTGTATGTCTGTTTGTCTGTCGATGTCTCTGTATGTATATGTATCTGTATGTATGTCTGTCTGTAGGCTAGTCAGCCAGTCAGTCAGTCTGACTGTCTGTATATATGTGACTCAGTCTGTCTATCTGTCTGTCTGCCTGTCTGTCCCCCCCTCTCTCTCTCCTAATAACAAAGAAACAAACACAATTAATAAACACAATATTAAAGACAAGTTAGCAAACGTAATGTACATGAGCATCGTATGTGGTGTCTTTAAATAGTGATTGTTGTAAACTGGTAAGGCTCAACAGAAAGAAGCACTAGTTTCGGGGGTCTCGAAACATCCTGTGAATTGATCTGTTCCATATTTATGATATAATATATGTATGCACTGAACCCAAAGTGCGTCAGTTTTGACTCTCACGCCAATGGACCTCTCTATTACCTCTTGCTGATAATTGGTGCCTGCCAGCATATAAAGGGACGGGATAGCTCAGTGGTCGGAGCACTCACTTTCCCCCAGCCATGTTGAACAGCGTCGACTCTGGTTACCAGTTGGATGGGTGACCGTGTGTGCGCCTTGGCTTCAGTACAGTTCCCCCAGTTCATCCAGCTGTAAATGGGTACCTCCCCTCTTTAGGGTCAGGGAAGGTAAAGCAGCGAGGGAGAGGAGATGGGCGCCGCCCTCAATATGCTGGCCCCAAGAAAAGTGAGGTCTCTGGAATAGGATCAAACTCAACACCACAGATTTTCCGGGTAAAGTTCAGAAATACTCTGTTGCTATTTGCAGTGTCGCACCGAGGCTTTATTTGTATAACATATTGATATTGCTGATGTTTGGGGCCGTGTTTACATATATGCTGATAACTACAACAAATAAACAATGACTGTTAAACAGCTTGTCTCATAACAGATATATCATTAGTGAAGAAGTGAAGGCCAAAATTAAAATCGCTATCGGACCATGCATATGAAGACTCGGGACATCAGTGAAAAGATGCAAACTAAAATAGTTTGGGCACGTCACACGAACATCTGGACTGGCCAAGACTGTCCTACAGGGAACAGTACAAGAAGGGAGACGAAAAGACAGACAGAGAAAACGATGGGAAGACAACATCAGAGAGTGGACTGGCCTTGATTGGAACGATTTGCTACGAAAGCAGAGGACCGTGGGGAGTGGAGGAAGCTGGTTGCAAAATCTTTATTAGTGTCCCCACGGTACAAGGGATTACTGGATAGATGCGATAGTGGTGAAAGAAACAGTTTGAATAATCTGTCTGGATACTTTGGAGACCTGGTTCGAGCAGGTTGACGTCTTGAATGTCTTAAGGACAAGATACCCCCTTAAGGACACCAAGGCCTTAAAACTAAACAAGCATTGTTGACAAATACCTGCACTGATTGATGCCAGACTGCTGTTGGTGCTGTGACATGCGTTTGTGTACAAAGTGAAATATTGTGCTACAGCGTAACAAAAGAATTCCAATCCTAGGGTGACCTGTTTGTACGTGTTTTTTCCCTGAGAAAACATATAAACCCATGTCTGGTTCTGACAAATATATTTTTAAACTAAAAGGTTATCATTTTAAATGCCATTAGGACTCTAACAATAATAGTTCACCTTGACCCAACTGTCTCCATCGCCGCTGTCTTCGGTAGGAGCTCCACTCAATGCCACCAGGGTCCACCATCTCTCTCTGCCTCTGCTGAGTTCTACCATCTCCTGTAGCCCTCCTCCCAGACCACTGATGTTGGCAATGTAGGATGTTGGTGGTCTGTTTTTCCCCTTCTACCCTCAATCTTACCTTTTCTAAGTGTTCTGCACTTATCTTTTTTCTGGCTTGTCTTAATACATTATCAGAACAGCAATGCTAATGAAGAGTTTGGGTTGATCGTTTTCCTTCTTTCCTAAGTTAGTGTTCAAGGCCTTTGTGTACACTTTCTTTATGTCATTCCAGATCTCTTCTGTTGGGGCCGCATTTTCATTCCACTATTTCAAAAGTGCTTCAACACCACTTTTCTGGTTTCAATTACACGTTTGTTTTGATTTGCTATTTCTTACTGGGTTGGGGTGGGAGGGAGTTCGTGAGACAAAATATTCTATTTGAAACAGCATGTCGTTGTCTTTTACCTTCTTAGCATTCTGTTCGTTACTTTCGCTCGATTTCCTTGCTGTCATATCATCTTTTTCTTTGTTTCATATTAATTGATAGTATACTGAATGGCACGATTTTGCAACCATCATTCATTGATGCCAGAACAATATCAGGGGCAGATAGTGACTGGGATCGCTTGCCTGTGTCCATAAAGATCATATTAAAGGTGATCAAAACAGAAACACACACCTGACCCTGCAGATGTCGACTGGACAATCTGCGTCACACTTAAAACTAAAAGTACGCAGGGAATTGAATGAAACATGCATTGAATCAGAAGCACGTCATTTATATGATGAAAAAAACACAATGACCCCCCCCCCCTCCCCCCTTGCCCACCCTACGATTTGTCAGACATAAAGAAAACAATACGATTTACCAGACGTTCTAAAGACTCTGTAGACAGTTTGATCTTTTTTTATACACCATTGATGGACCAAGGGGAAGTAAACAGGCAAAGGGGAGACAAACGAATACTATACATGAACAATTCTAGTCAACAGAGAATCACGTGTCCTGTTGTCATCCAGTGTCTGGCCTGAAATAGATTGACTTTATTTTGTCCTCAGCTACAATACATACCTATCAATGTGTTGTGGCTGTTGTGCGTTCCCCATCTTAACATCCTGGGGGTCCACCAGACTATTAACCCCGACCCTCTCATCCCACTGTCCTAAGAATCGCTGTGTGATTTGTAAGTACGCTGCGGATGATTAGTTTTGCAAGTAGTGTTGTTTACAAAA
>CM054163.1:8284651-8287151 GCA_028751875.1 Rapana venosa
AAAGACAGACAGACATAGACAGATAGATTGACAGACAGGCAGACAGATTGGCAGAAGACAGACAGACAGAAGACAGATAGATTGACAGACAGACAGGCAGACAGATTGGCAGACAGACAGACAGACAGATTGGCAGACAGACAGACAGAGACAGATAGATTGACAGACACACAGATTGGCGCAGACAGACACAGACAGGCAGACTGACAGACATACAGAGAGACACAGTCAGACATACATAAAGACAGACAGACACAGACAAATTGGCAGACAGACAGAGACAGATAGACAGACAGACAGACAGAGACAGACAGACAGACAGAGACAGACAGACAGTGACAGCAACAGCGACAGAGACCAAGACTCGTAGACTGAGAACCATTTTCTCTGAATTCTGAAATGATTTAATGGGACTTCGGCCTTAGGCCACAGTACAACCAGTTGGGGGAACAGGTATAATGAAACAGGAGCATGTTGACAACTTTAAAACTGCTCGAACAAAGAACTTTTTTGTTTGTTGTAGATCTCTCAACATGTATTGACTTTTGAAGCAATCTCATTATTAATGGGTTGAAAAACAAACAAAACAAATGAAAACAAATGAGAAAGAAATAAACACAAACGCACTGCCGATTGTACAACCTTTATATGTGTGCGTGTGTGTGTGTGTGTGTGGTGTGTGTGTGTGTGTGTGTGTGTGTGTGTGTGTTGTGTGTGTGTGTGTGTGTGTGCGAGCTTATATATATATATACATACATATATATGAATGAGTAGGATGAATAAAAGCGCATTGGTTTGTTGTTGTTGTTTGCAAGATATAGTGCTATATAAATTCCATTTATTATTAAAAACACAACAGTTCCCTGGTATGCCTGGATAAAACAAAAATAACTAAGCCATGTTTATGTCAATCCAGCTGACGTTATGCATTAGACATTCTGAGAGGAAAAAGGGACTAAACATTGCAAAGAAAGAAACATGCAAAGAAGGAATGTTAAGTCAAAAAGAAATAAGGATGCTTGAGAAGAACGACAATTAATCGCAAAAAAGAAGACTAGCAAAATGAATTAAGAAGAAAACGGGAAGCAAAGAGGAAGAATTCCCACAATTAAGAAAAAAGGAAGACTTACAAAACAGAATAATGCGAGGAAGAAGAAAAAGAAGAAGAAGAAGAAGAAGAAGAGAAGAAGAAAGAAGAAGAAGGAAGAAGAAGAAGAAGAAGAAGAAGAAGAAGAAGAAGTCAATTCAAGTCAAGTCAAAATCAAGTCAAATAATTTAATGAGCCAGGCCATCTGCCCATGTCAAGGGGAACAGTGGGACAGAGATGGTGCCATGCTGAGATACTTCTCTCCCGAAATCACCAATGCAACACCAACAGTTGTGAAACAGAGCGCGTTGCGTGCATATATTCCACAAAGCCAATCACACTGAACTTGTGGTAGTATCCCCGGCTAAAATATTTATGACAACTAATGATTATCAATAACACCATGTCACGAAAACACTTTTTCCACACCAGGTGCAGGACACAACAAGAGCATGTAACCACTGCAACCAGCAATAAGAAAAACACAGACACACGAACCGTTCATAGTTACATTGTCTCCACCATCGCAACTGACCTTAAATCAAGTGCGCTTTTGATATAAAACATGACTGACTTTGCATGTGTTGTGCTTGAGAGCAGCAACACCAGTCTGAAAGAAGATGGTTGATTCTAAAATTTGTTAGGTATAAACTGATCCCGTAGCAGTTTGTATCTTGGGCATGTAAACATGAAATGTATTTCAGATTCATCGATATTCTGGCAGAAAGGACAGTCAGAACACATTGGTGCCTTATTGTAACGGTTCGTGCGACATCTTAATGGTGAAACGCCAAGGCGCATTCTAGTTAAATACTTCCCCACAGCACTGTTTTGAACGATTGATAGATAATCAGAAAGACAGATTTTGTTTCAATAAGGAATATAATGCATATCGCTCTTTTGAGTTGATTTCACTGCTCCAGCTATGAGTGTAACAATCCAGAAGACGTTGTCCAAATTCTGTCAGAAATATCTTTGCATCTGCAACTCCCTGACACTCAAAACCAAACCCCTAGCGATACAGAGTGGAGCAGACTGTAGAGACCCAACTATTCTTATTATTGTAAAGGAGGTTAAGCAGCATGGTGTACGATTTATATGGAATACAATCTTTATCCATTCTTGTAAGAGTTATCCAGTATTTTATATTCCGAACATAAGAATTGATAAAGAATGGAAAGCTACCAGTCTCTCCATTCACCAGAGCATTTGGAGTTCTAATGCCCACATTTAAGAATCTCTTAATGGCAAAGACTGTACTCTTTCAATGATGGAATGATAAGCCGTAAGACCCCATACCTCAGAGCCATATGTTAAATTTGGTTGAATCTGGCAGTCAAAGAGTTTGAACAATATTTTAGGGGATTGATTACAAAGAGACCATAACAACCGTAAAATACCAATCACACCTTT
>CM054163.1:8292151-8304651 GCA_028751875.1 Rapana venosa
ATTGATTTCTCGCAGCCATGAAACCGTAATCTTGCATAGTGCTGTTTGACACGAGTGGTGCTTTCTAAACCCTGACCAATGGGTGAAGAAGAAGAAGAAAAAGAAGAATTGTGAAGAAGAATTGCGAAGAAGAAGAATTGTGAAGAAAAGAAGAGAGAAGAAAAAGAAGAAGAAGAAGAAGAAGAATGGAAGAAGAAAGAAGAATTGTGAAAAAAAGAAGAAAAGAATGTGAAGAAAAGAAGAAAAAGAAGAAGAAGAATTGAGAAGAGGAAAAAGGAGGAGGAAGAGCAAGTGGAGGAGGAGGAGAAGGAGATGAAGAAAAAGAACAAGAACTAGAAGCTACAATGCGTGCCTCACCATCTTTTGGATTCTTTCTTTTAATCAACAATGGTATCAGTTTACCAGAATGACCATGCTTTCGGGACATGACAAACAAAACAAAACAAACCAAACCGAGAAACAACAACATGAAAGTACTTTGGTACTGTGTCACTTTCTCTATTTTCTTGCCTGCTATTGTCTTTGTTATCTACGCTTGTTTTGTTGCTATGTCTCTGTCCATATTCTGTTTCTGCCTTTATTTTCTTCCTGCAGACTATTTGAATAAACGCTCCTAGTTCTTAGTGTTATGTATATTACCGGTGATGTCATTGTTGTTTTTGATGTAGTTGTTTTCAATTCTAACATCGTCGGATATTATTTATAGTGTGTATCACATGATTTCGTAGATTTTAGAATACTATCTGTCTGTACACCTCCCTGTTTAGCTGTCTGTGTGTCTATCTGTGTGTCTGTGTGTCTGTGTTTGTCTGCCTGTCTGTCCTTCTCCTCCTCCTTTCACTACTCCTCCCCCCCCCCCCCCGATCTATTTTTTCTCCTTCTCCTCTTCTTCCCACTCCTCTTTCTTCTTCTTGATTTTCTTGTTCTTGTTGTTGTTCTTATTTCTTCTGTTTTTCTTCGATTTGTTTTTTCCTTTTCTTCTTTTGCATTCTTTTCTTTTGATTTTCTTGTTCTTCTTCTTCTTCTTCTTCTTCTTCTTCTTCGTTCTTTCTTCTTCGTTCTTCTTTCTCTTCTTCTTCTTCTTCTTCGCAATTCTTCTTCTTCTTCGCAATTCTTCTTCTTCTTTCGCAATTCTTCTTCTTCTTCGCAATTCTTCTTTCTGCAATTCTTCTTCTTCTCGCAATTCTTCTTCTTCTTCGCAATTCTTCTTCTTTTCGCAATTCTTCTTCTCTTCGCAATTCTTCTTCTTTTTTCGCAATTCTTCTTCTTCTTCGCAATTCTTCTTCCGCAATTCTTCTTCTTCTTTCGCAATTCTTCTTCTTTTCGCAATTCTTTCATTCTTTTCGCAATTCTTCTTCTTCTTCCATTCTTCTTCTTCTCAATTTTCTTCGCAATTCTTCTTCTTCTTCGCAATTCTTCTTCGCAATTCTTCTTCGCAATTCTTCTTCGCAATTCTTCGCAATTCGTTTTCTTTCTTCGCAATTTTTCTTTACAATTCTCCTTCTTGCTCTTCTTCGTCTTCGCAATTCTTCTTTTTCTTCGCAATTCTTTTTCTTCGCAATCTTCTTTCCTTCGCAATTCTTCTTAGCACTTCTTCTTCGCAATTCTTCTTTGCAGTTCTTCTTCTCCTTCTTCGCAATTCTTCTTTGCAATTCTGCTTCCTCTTCGCAATTCTTCTTCTTCGCAATTCTTCCTCTTGTTTCGCAATTCTTTTTCTTCGCAGTTCTTTTTCTTCTTTGCAATTCTTCTTCCTCGCAATTCTTCGCAATTTTTCTTCTTCGCAATTCTTTGCAATTCTTCTTCTTCGCAAATCTTCGTTTTTTATTTCTTCTTGTTCTTCTTTTTGTTTTTGTTCTTCTTCTTGTTCTTCTTCTTGTTTTGTTCTTTTTCTTGTTCTCTCTTTGTTGTTGTTGTTCTTCTTCTTCTTCTTCTCTTCTTCTTCTTCTTCTTCTTCTTTGTTTTAATTGTCTTCGTCTTCAGCACCATTTGAATGAAAATTACACAGTTAATGATCTAGTTAGGTCTCAGAGAACATTTCGTTCAATAATGCAAACATGATGCCATTTATTTCTAGGAGCCAATTTTGCTTTCTTTTCTTTTTCAATTTTTTCGTTTATTTCTCTTCCTTTTAAGAATTTTAAGTGAACTGAATCCCCTCTTGGTTCCAGGACAAAGCACAGCGGGACACGGGATTTCTGCATCGTTATCAGGGGAAAAGAGCACGCTGCTTTTGATGGTAAGGTTCTTCTTTCTCTTCGTCTTCTGCTAATGCTTCTGCTTCTTCTTATGCTTTTGCTTCTTCTTCTACTCTTACAGAAAAAATATAAAACATTTGTTGTCTTCCTCATCTTCTGAAGAGTTTCTTAGCTGTTGTCGCCAATCTAGCTCATTTCAATCTCTCTGTCCCCACCATACCCAGATTCGTATGTCACATCTTCAGAGTCGGATGTTGACAGGAAGCTTGTCTGCCGTGCGACCACCAGCCATAGGGGCCCTGCATTGCTGTTGGGTCACTTTGGTGGTAGTGATTGGTGCCTGTTGTGAGTTAGCATATGCAGGACAACACCTACTGAGCCCCAGAGCCACTGAATCAGATACAGTTCTCTGTTTTATTTGTATGCACATCAGTGAGGATCTGGATGATGAGCATTGTGCTGTTATGGAAATGATTGTGTTTTGAGACTACGAGGCAGGGCTGTGCTTCACACGCCCTGTCACAGTTTTATATCGGAATGAACCGGACTCGAGAGATACAGACACCTGCAGCGCTGATCAAGTAATGTGAGCAACACTGCATGCGTATAGAGGAGGACGCTGGCTGTGGGTCATTTCTGGGGCGGTAGCTAAGTGGTTAGAGCGAAGCGCTCGTGGTCTGACAATTCCGGATCAAGCCACCACGGAGGCGCCCGTTTTAGAAGATTTTACCATGGAGGACATCAGCACGGAGTCCAACTCTCCAACCTTAAACATAGGCGTTATCGCGGTTAGATTCAAGAATACCTGCAAAACATCTTCAAAACGCTCAAGTTATTTTCACATTTTTTTAAAAGAGTAGGCCATTTCGTGCCGGTAAGAACGAAGGAAAAAATCAAACAAACATGCCACAAACAAACAAAGCCGCATGCATATTGTTTAAACATCATCCCTCCCCCCCTACCCAAACGAATTGTATTTACTTAAATGGTGGCAAAAAAAACCGGTCGCAAACGCAAATCTCTCCATTGACGAACTGTAACATTCGTAAGAGATAAACAAGAAAAAAACCCACGAAATAATACATCACACACAAACCAAAAACCTTCAAGGTTTTCATCAGGCTTTGTTCGCAAGATCAACTCATTTCGTACAAGGAGAACACCTGCTTTGTCTGTTGTTTTTCTTGGATACAAAGAAACAGACACAGAGCACAGGACTTCTTGAAAAGGATGTAAGTATTGTAGAGGTATCTCACTTCAAGCTCTCTGTCTGTCTCCCTCTCATTCTCTTTCTCTGTCTGTCTGTCTGTCTGTCTGTCCTGTCTGTCTGTCTGTCTGTCTGTCTCTCTCTCTCTCTCTCTCTCTCTCTCTCTCTCTTCTCTCTCTCTCTCTCCTCGACGTCTGCGTCTTCAAGTCTTCTATTATCAAAATTATGATAATTAATTTCAGACATAAAATTGATAGTATACAAGTTTCTCGATGTGAGATTGAAACACACGCACACATACATAGTCTCTCTCTCTCTCTCTCTCTCTCTCTCTCTCTCTCTCTCTCTCTCTCTCTCTCTCTCTCTCATATATATATATTATATATATAGAGAGAGAGGATATATATATATATATATATATATATAATATATATATATATATAATATATATATATATTTCTGTATAATTGCATATATATAATATTATATATGCATTATACAGAAACAGACACAGACAGAGATTTGTGCCCAAAACTTTCTTTAGCCCTTTTTTTCATTTTCATATTTACAGCTTTGGTAGGCCACATGGGTATCAAATATTCATGCGCATCCTAAAGGCACTTGTGATTTACGAAGTGTCCTGCTGTAAAGTAGCACCCTGGGTACAGCCTAATCACCACTGGGACCTCTGACCAGCGCTCCTGTGTGAGCCAAGCCTCCAATCAGGACAGGCTAAGGCATGATGGTCCTTACTTAAATATGCTCCATAAGCTGTCTTCGAAAGCTGCCATTGTATTGTGTGTCTGTATGTGTGTGGGTGGGGGTGGTTAACTTGAATCTTTGATATACTTTTTGTCTGTTTTTTTTATTTTACTGACGGAGAGGTTGTAAGGAGTTGCCAGGATTTGTCGTCCTTCACTACTGTAATATATAGTTTTGTTATCTGTATTCCATAGGTGCTTCTATTAATTATTCTTCTTATTCGTCGTTGTTGGACTCTCAGAGAGCAACTGTTGTCTCTCATATGAGCAGAAATGCGATGTGCTGCCGTTAAGCGCCTGTTGAGTCAGACTCAGCGCCCCTAGCTTTGGGGTGGAGACACATTCTGATCTTGTATGTCTTTCTAGAAAAAAAGAAGAAAACCAGCAGAAGAATGGGCCACCAAAGACCAAAATTAATCGAAAAGTAGAACGTGATCGGAAGAAAAGGAACAAGGCAGAAACAAAGAGAGGGATAGAAAGCAAGGATAGCCTAGCACAAAATGTCCAGAAGGTGGGGATGCTGTTTATATTGACCGGCTCCCAGCAACCATACGGTGTAATGCTACTCATACAAGCGTATTTTTTCATGTCACCATGCATGCCTATTCCTGGGTGTAATCTGGAATATCGCCATCATCCACAAGGAATCATCATGGTCTGGACGCTCTAAAACCACCGTAAAATAACAAGGAAACCAAAGGGGGAAAACAAGGTCGTAAAAGGCAGGGGAGATCACTTAGTGAGGAAGAAGCTTTGAGGGAAACATTGAGGTCCACAGCTCACTATTTGCAGTAACCCGGCCAGTGGGGTATTACTCTAACGTGATGTAGTCTTGTCCTAGTGCATACTTTGCTGTTGCTACTACTGGATTGTTGTTTTTGTCCTGGAAATCTATATACGTTCAATACATATGACTGTGTCTTATACCGCCTACATATGATTTGATGATCGGAAAACATAAAGCGACCAGAACAGCAAACTCCATAAAAATACAGAGAAAACTTTTGAAATCACAGTTTGCTTCTTTCTAGTGCGTTTGCTTAGATAACAAAACACAAAAAACAGGAAATCCAATGTGTATCCTGGGATTTTGAAAGCATGTGGGGAAGATTTCTGGTGTATCAATGTGTACCAAAATCGGTCAAAGAGACAAAACCCCTATTTTATTTTATGTTCATCCTACTAATATTTCGTTGTGTGAATTTTCTTCTTTTTGCACAAGAGATAATGTCTTTTTGCTCAAAATGTACCGCTGGTTTCTATACATTATTTTTTTATTACACTCTTTTTTTTGGGGGGGGGGAGGGGGATGTTTGAATCGGCACACCATGGAGACATTTGCTCTAGAGGGAAGGGAGAGAATTGAGGGCTGGCTTACGAGTTTCACAAGTGTCAGTTATATACTCCTGGTGATTAGGTGTGGCAAAGTGCGCTAAAATATTCATATGTTCCCTGCAGTGTTAGAGGACCTTCCTTACCACAAAACAAAACAAAACAAATATGTATAAAAGACTCTCTCTCTCATGCTGTCATGCATAAAGTCTACCCTAGCTGTCTTATAACAGTGGTGGTGGTGGTGGTGGTGGGGTGTGTGTGTGGTGGGCGTGTGTGCATGCGTTTGAAACGGATGACGTATTCTCAGACTCGGAAACTGATTGGTTAATTTCAAGCACGTTTCTCAGATTGGCTAATTATGTCCTGGCTCCCTCCTCCTCATCCAATTACCTTGTGCTGTGGCAATCAACTTCTGACCTGCAATTAGCGTGTGACCTGCCATGAATAATCGAAGTTCCTTCTCCTGCTTCCTTCTGAGTCAGACAGAGGATTACAGGAATCGGTCTGACTGACAAGAGAAAACCACAAGAAGCTTTAACGTGTGCAAGACCTTTGAATTGATGTACCTGTTTCCGTCTAAGGTTTAAATGTTATTTGTTTCATTTGTTTTTGTTTCGCTTTTCTCCCTGTTTGTTTGACTGGTTGCCCCTCTGGTTTCTATTGGCTGAGGTTGTTTAGTTTATTTAGTGGATCAAATCTCGAATGTCCCTTGGATCTCTCTGTCTGTCTCTGTCTCTGTCTCGCTCTTTCTCTGTTTCTGTCTCTCTCCGTCTCTCTCTCTCTCTCTCTCTCTCTCTCTCTCTCTCTCTCTCTCTCTCTCTCTCTCTCTCTCTCTGTTTTTTTGTTTTGTTTGCTGTTTTCTTCTTTGTTGTTTCTGTGCGAGTGTATGAGTATTGGGTTTCTTACTGAGATGTATCCCTATGGGCAGGGACTGGATGTGAAAAAGCACATGCGTGATTATTCATTATCCTCGAAATGAAAGAATTTGTCATCTCTCTCTCTCTCTCTCTCTCTCTCTCTCTCTCTTCTCTCTCTCTCTCTCTCTCTCTCTCTCTCTCTCTCTCTCTCTCTCTCTCTCTCTCTTCCATATATTATATATATATATATATATTATATATATATATATATATATATATATATATATATATGTGTTGTGTTATATATATTATACACACACACACAATTTATATTATATATATATATATATATATATATATATAATAAAATAATATATATATATATATATATATATATATATATATATATATATATATATATATAATACAAACACAAATGTTAAATAAAAGAGAGTGAGAGCAAAAGGAGAAAAGAAAGAAAGGGTCATTTAGGAAAAAGTAATCAAAAATGTGAAAAGAGAGAAGACATACAAAAACAAATTTCAAAGCAAATCAGAAATAAAACATGCAGAAAACTATGTGATGAAAATAGAAACGAAAAGAAAGCCAGATAAAAACGGATATAAAGCAGAACAAAGCCAGAGATAAAGAAAGAAAGAGAGAAAGAAGAAAAAAAAGAAAGAAAGAAAGAAAGAAAGAAAGAGCAAATATTCTCAGAACATCCATGACATATCACTACAGGACAGCAAATATGAACACAAGGAAGGGTTGAAAAACAGCAAGCATAATTATAATCATAACCATGTTCTCGATAATAATAATGATAACAGGAATAAAAGAACGTGTCAAGGAAAATGGAAAAAAGACAAAGAGAAAGAAAGACAGAAAGACAGACAGAAAGAAAGTAAGAAACAAAGAAACAAATAAAGGAAGGAAGAAAGATAACTTACTCAAGATGAATAAAAACGTTTGATGAAAGTGAATGAGTGGCTCTTGTGAATAAATGCATAAATTTGTAACGTTTCTTTCAAATCAAATCCTCACTTTTTTCGCATATTTTACCACAAATACCAGGATACTTACTACTTTCAAATACATATCATCTTTATCAATCCGTAGCAAAAATCACACCTTCCCTCTACCTTCACCCTCACCTATCCCGCAGTCCTGTAGACCGTGATGGCACCACTGAAGAAATGTCTAACCAGCTTCCTCCACGCCCCACAGTCTTCTAGTTCTAACTACATCATGCATATGTAATGGATCGGTGGTCTAGAGGTAACGCGCCTGTCTAGAAAGCAAAAAGTCCGGGTCTGAAGTGTGCGGCGGTTCGTACCCCGTTTGGACCGGAAATTTTCCCCCCATCCATTAGACCATGAGTGGTGGTCTGGGCGCTAGTCTTTCGGATGAGACGATAAACCGAGGTCCCGTGTGTTACACGTAATTATTTAGCGCACGTAAAAAAACCCACGGCAACAAAGAGAGTTGTCCCTGGCAAAATTCTTAGAAAAAAGCCACTCTGATAGGGAAAAACAAATACAGCTGCAGAAAAAAAATGGGTTGAAAGGGTGGCGCAGCGCTAAGTGGCGACGGTTCTCCCGCTCTCCCCGGGGAGAGCAGCCCGAATTTCACGGAGAGAAATCTGCCGTGACTTAAAGTGGTATGAAATAAAATCTGAGCGCTTTGATTTGTTGCTTTACAAGATTCAGCGCTATATAAATTCCATACATTATTATTATTATTATATTGTCTTCCCATATCATGGTCATGATACAGCATGATTGAGAATTTCCATTAGCAGCTCACACACCAGATTCTCCCTGCTGCATGGAGTGATGCTTCAAAGGTTGCTGGATGTTGTCTTTCAAGCTGGATCAACATTGTGTCCTGTCTTCTCCTGTGCTTGGAACTCAGCAGGAGGCCTGTTCTATCCCTTCAGCTCATACAGCCCGACATCACAGGAGCTGAGGATTTTTGGTTGTTTGTTTGGGGATTTTTTTTTTGGCGGAGGGGGGGGGGATTGTACAGGATGTTTGCTGGGGAATGGTGTGTTTTTGCGAATTCCTTGGTATTTCATACAGATATCACACCACTAATGAGGAGGTGAAAACTAGAATTAAAAATACCATAATTAAGAGCTCCTGACTTCAGTGAAAAAAACGCAAACTGAAGTGGTAGGGGCACGTCACACGAACGTATGGACTGGCCAAGACTGTCCTACAGGGAACAGTACAAGGAGGGAGACGAAGAGGCAGACAGAGAAAACGATGGGAAGACAACATCAGAGAATGGACTGGCCGAAAGCAGAGGACTGCGAGGAGTGGAGGAAGCTGGTTGCAAAATCTTCAGTGGTACCCCTAATGTCTGCAGGACTACAGGATAGGTGAAGCGAAGACGGTGAACACCCCAGATACTTAACAGGAGCCACGGGATCACTAATGTGCATGTATGATTTTCAGTATGTAGAAATAATGCACGGAAGGGTTTAAGGCACCAGCATGTCTGAATGTTTAGTTGACCTGGGAAATCGTTAAAAATCCCCATCCTTTATTCACCAGACGCACAAAAAAATCGCACAAAAATCTAACCCATAACTCTGTGGACTCACAAAGTTAATTTCAAACGGTCTTAACCACTCGGCGGTAATATGCATCCAACATTCGAACAAATTCCCAAGTTGTAACAAGTTCAGAAAGTAAAGTTCGCCTGGTGCCAGCCTAAAGTGATTGTCTGGTGTGGCAGAAAAGACAGAGACATAATCACTTGGGGTGCATGCACAGAAGGAAATGGAATCATGCGACAAAAACACGTGTTATAGCTAACATCTGCACTGGCTGCCTTCAGGGTTATTCATTTCATTCATACCGCTTTTAGTCAGGACAGATTTCTCTGCGTGACATTCGGGCTGCTCTTCCCGGGGAGAGTGAGACCGCGTCGCCACAAGAGCAGCGCCACCCGCTATCACTTGTTGTGTGAGAGTGAAGGCTCTTTTTTGTAAAAAAAAGGAATGTAATTGTTTAGGTTTGCAGTTATACACTTATCTCAGAATATTTGGGTGAAGTTTCTTCAAAGCTATGAAGGTATTCGGGCTCTGGTTTTGAAAGGTTGTAGAGTGTCCTTGTTTATATCCTAGCCGACATGACTGTGTATACTCAGGTAGACCATACAAAGTGAACGTTACTGCATCCTTGGTTATTATGGTAGATGATACACCACGCATTCTTTCTTGTTATTCTTTGTCGTTATTTGGGGGTGATAGTTTCAAGTAGTACACACACACCCACACACATATACACACACTGATATTTTGTCATTGTCTTATCATAAAATGTTCATTAATGAGAACCAAAAAGTTGCGTGTGTGTATGTGTGTGTGTGTGTGTGTGTGTGTGTGAGTGTCAGTCAAGGTCTTTTTTCAAAAGGTAGATTGATGTGTGTGTGCGTGCGTGTGCGCGTGTGTGTGCTTGTATGTGTGTTTGTTTTCGTGCACACACACGCGCGAGCACGCCTATGTGAGGGCAATGTTCCTACTTTGCCAGTATGCGCATTGTCGAAAATGTCACACTTTTCACGACAAAAACCAGTCTAGAGACGCTCCGAAAATAGATAACGGCTACGTGTGGATTAGATCAGAGATTAGCATTAACATTCATGCCTCCTGCACATACCATCCACTCTGGGCCAAAGTTTTATGCGTGTGTTTACGTGTGTGCGTGTGTGTATGTGGTGGTGGGGGGAGTGATCTTTGTTTTTGTCTGTTTTATGAGTGTCTGTCTCTGAACCCTTTAAAATTATTGACCTTTGATGGATTAACCATGCCTCCTGTTTTGAAGGCGAAAGACTCAACATTGTTCAGAGAAAAAGAATTGTTTTATAGTGGGGTTTTTTCTTCTGATTATTGCTGTTGGTTTCTGTTATTATATTATCATCCCCATAACTATAGTTGTTAGCGGTCAATTTTATCCACATTTTACATGAGTGTAGCTGGAGAAAGGGAGATAATCATGGACTGGTTTAAGTGTTTCACTCAAGTCAGCAACATGATGCTGGTCACTATGTGTGACAAACAAAGAGTTCTGATGTAATTCCACAGAGCTG
The DNA here is from genome assembly GCA_028751875.1 of Rapana venosa. Lineage (NCBI taxonomy): Eukaryota > Metazoa > Mollusca > Gastropoda > Neogastropoda > Muricidae > Rapana > Rapana venosa. The sequence goes on from CM054163.1 coordinate 8,302,605, forward strand.
CAGAATCTTTCTTTGGGGGAAAAATGCATACTAAAAAAACAATAAAAGAAACACACAAAAACTGAAAATCCCTCTCTCTCTCTCTCTCTCTCTCTCTCTCTCTCTCTCTCTCTCTCTCTCTCTCTCTCTGGTAGATGCTCCATATGCAGCTGGTTGTGATGTCAGTGTCTCTATGAAGGAACTGGTCATAGATGACGAAAATAAGATGGAGAATATTCCTATAGATGGATTCAAGGCAAGGGCAGTGAACCATTACTTTTCTACTACGACAGGGCACAAGACACTTAAGAGACAAGAGGCATAAATAAGTTGTTCAAAAACTTGCACTTCATACCACCGATAATGATGATATGCTGCTCAGAATTAAATAACTTAGTGTTAGAATTTTCATGCAAGTCATATACAGAAAGTGAAGAAGCATGCTCTGCCAAACTACGTTAGTCTGTTTTACATCCGGTGATGACCACTGTGAACCACAGCCAGTGAGTTTCTTGGTGTGTAATCATGAAATGGCAGTGACTGACAAGAATTGACGATTGTGAAAAAGCAAAACAAGTGTATGGTATGGTTTCCATGTCAAGCCTTCCCATGGTGTTTGTTTTGATCTTTCGAGATGCATGCTTGATGAGCTGTACAAATTTAAAGCAATAAAATGTGTTACGTGTTCAGTTCAGTGTTCTCTTACTCTCTCTATCTTTCCTCATCTTTCTCTGTGATATACCATCCAGTAACAAACCATGCCATGACTGTCCCATGTCTGGGCTCAGTGTGATTAATGGAGTGCATTCAAGCGTGGAAGCCGATTGGTTAATTTCTAGCACCTTTCTCTGATTGGCTGGCCACTCTTATCTGTGTTCCCTCCTCGCCATCCAATTACCTCCCGCTTTGCAATTAACCCTTGACCTGCAATTAGCGTTTGACCGCTAATGAATAATTGATACCTCCTCCTCTCGCCTTTGTTCCTCTCTCCTTCATGTTTTCACACAGGGGTAGGGATTAACACAGCTGATTTAACACACCACAACACGCTTAACAATGAACATCTTTGACATGCTCACCCTTTGTTTGTTATTGTTTAGATGCGGTACTGTTTAATACACTGTGTTATATCAAGAGATATTGGAATACCGATTTGTTTGATTCCTTTCCTATTGTGGGGACCAGATAACACAGTGGTCAGAACACTTGCTTTCCCCCAGCATATGTTAATCAGCATCTACCATGATTACCAATTGGATGGGTGATTGGTTACACGCCTTGTCTTCAGTACAGTCCCCCAGCTCACCCAGCTGTAAATGAGTATGTGCCCTCTTTAAGGACAGGGAAGGTAAAGCAGTGAGGGAGAAGAGATGGGTGTCACCCTCAATATGGTGGCCTCTACAGATGCTGAAGTCTCTGACATTTTGCTCTCCTCAGACAACATAGGTAATGGGACATCTTTACCTTTTACTATTGTGGTATTTCAACACACACACACACACAGAAAACAGCAGGTAGACTGGCAAAACAAGATGCAAAACTAAAAATGGCAGAAAGCAGGTTAACACTGGATTTCTTCTTTTTATTGAATCAATTCACTACTAGTGAATCAGATGCATGAAGCTTTATCTTGAGAAATTAAGAAAATGGGGCCCAGCTCAAGATATCATTTAAATATCGTACAAGGCATACCCGTCTTATCTATCACTGCAAATTCATTTGTTTGTGTGTTTTAGTATGAATTTTATCAGTTTGTTTTTCATGGCTGTTTGTGTCTTATTTGGTAGTCTTTTGCTTTGTTTTCCTGACTAGTTTTGGTATCTTAAACTTATGTCCAAATCGACATTACTGGAAAAATAGATTGAAAAACAGATAAATAATAAAAAAGAGCGAATGAAATAATAAAACAGGGAACATTATCGGAAACATCGAGAGAACATTCGCGAAGAAGAAATTCCTTCCAAAAGAAATACAAGAAAATACAAAAATGAAATTTAAAGAAAATATACAAAAAGGCTAAATAAAAAAGAGAAAAGAGAAAAATAAAGTCAGACACACATACAGAGAG
>CM054163.1:8312151-8319651 GCA_028751875.1 Rapana venosa
AGTCTCGTCATAGGTGAATCTTGGAACTTTAGCCAAGAAATTAGAAAAAAAAAACAATCGAAAAATGAAGTAAACATTATGCGGTTTTATTTGAAAAGCCAAGATAGTGTCAGTTGGCCGCCGAATCATTTCCTAGGGAAATTAAAATATAGAGCCAGAGGGGTTTGTTTAAACAAGTAAACGCAACTCTTTTGAAGATGTGGAAAACAAAGAGCAGCCACCATAAATCACAGACAAAAAGGACGTAACGTTTTAACAGTCTAATTCACAACAAAGAAAGACGTGTCTTTTATCAAGCAAAGAGTTCAGCTTTGTGCCTATCTTAAGTTATCGTGTTTTCAGGATGTAAACTTACCATAGTTGCATAAATGATGTGTCTTCATTGTCACATCTTAGAAGGGACTTTGGAGCAAATGACTACAGTCATTAGAAGTAGAAAAAGAGGTGCACGTGTGTTGTTATATATATATATATATAATATATATATATATATATATATATATATATATATATATATATATACATATATGTGTGTGTGTGCGTATGTATATCTCTCTCTCTCTCCATATATATATATATATATATATATACATATATATATATATAAAAAATAGCAACAACTACACCATCTTCAATAACTCCTGCAATATAATATAATAAGATAATTATGTTTTCTGTCGTGTTCAACGATGATCTCCAAAACAGCAGAGGAGGCAGCTTCTTTTTCGGACATTGGACATACATTTGATTATAGTGGAGATGCCTTGCTCACAGTACATCCCCACTCTCTCTGCCAAGAAGGCTTAAGAACAGTCAGCGTTGGAGATGTTCTCCAAAGGCCAACTAGCCCCCAGGGCTGCAGCACATAGGACTGCACAAGTCGATCCTCCTGGTCAGAGTCATAGTCGATCACTAAAGACAAAGGTGTAAAGGGAATTCCATGAGTGGAAAAGCCACTGTTCATACAGCCTCTCACTTTGCTGTTGCCCGCAGCATCAATAGTTTAAGCAACAAATGTTGAAAAGCCCAGGCGCTGAAGGCATAATGCAATAACTACCGCATTATAAAAAGACAGAAACAACAGTAACGAATCTTATCTTCAAACATCAACGCTTTTGTCCTCCACTTACTTTTCACATAATATATTTGCAGAATTAAGAGAATACGTAAAGAGGGAAAGAGAGAATTTAAAACAGTTTGCAAAATAGACTTACCAAGCTGAGGGAAAGAGAAGAGAATGAAGAAGTGGTTAAAAAAAAGGTAAAGGTGTCCCATAATCTATGTGGTCGTAGGGGAGTGAGGCATCAGGAACTTCAACTTCTCAAGGGGCCAGCACATTGAGGCGGCGCCCATCTCCTCTCCCTCGCTGATTTACCTTTCCTGACCCTATATAAGGCAGGTAACCATTTACAGCTGGGTGAACTGAAGGATTATACTGAAGCCAAGGCATGCAAACGGTCAGCCATCCAAGTGGTAACCAACCTTGGCTGAGGCAAAGCGAGTGCTCTGACCACTGAGCTAGTCCGTCCTCTTAAAGGACAGAAGAATGGACAACAGAAAAAGGTAACAAACAACACAAATAGACGATACAAATGATGCTGATTATTGAATAACAAACCAGAGAGATTCCCCACCCCCCTCCCTCACCCCTTGAAAAATCCATACAACATTAAAGGACTGGCATAGATCAGAATTAAAGAAGCCTGCATGTTCCAGGGTTTATTTTCTCTCTGTTTTAATTTTGTATTTATTTACTTATCTGGTTTCTAACGGGTTTGGGTTTTTTTGGTCTGCATCTATAAATTCGTAAACTTGTGTGTCTTGGGGGCGAAAACGAGAAACAAATAAAGAGCAGAATAATAATAAAATTCGATTGGATTTTTTAAAAACCAGACGAAGCCATGTTGTTTATTTTTAAACCCCTGTTGGAGTGGACTGTGATGCCTTGAACATTTTTTATTTCATTGTTCAAAAAATATTGCATTGTAATTGTTTTTATACATTTTTACTTCAAAGATAATGGAATAGGCTCCTGCGTGCTTTTTCATATCCAGTCCTCTTGTGCATGCACTTGCCTCAATTTTATCACCCGTTCCCTTTAGCACACACTCTTCCAAAAAAATTGGAACATGGTTCACGTGTGCGTAAGATGTTCTGCGTGCGTACGCACACCGGGTCTCAGTTTCTAGTCTCATCAGAAGGACTTTTTGGAAGTGGTGGAGTCTGCACTGATGTGAACCCCAATGGGAAAATCCCCTTGAACGGGATTCAAACCCGGGTCAGCAGATCGCGAGCGCAATATGCAAGGCTCTAATCGCCAGGCTACTCTGGCTCCCTCTCTTAGTTTTCTGTTTTCCTTTAGCAAGTGGCGCTGGTAAAGTATTTCAACATGAGCTGCTTTGTTCTGGTAACTAGCACGGGGACTGGATCCTCGATATAAAAGAATAAAATAAATATTAAAAAAATAATGTGTGTGTCTGTGCACTCAAACATTACAAGAGACTGGACCTTTTTTTATTTAATTATTTATTTTAATGTATTTCTCTATTTATTTATTCATTTATTTATTTAAATTTATTATTTATTCATTTAGTCAGCTAGCTAGTAAATGAGTTAGTAAGCTAATTAGTTAGATTTTTCAAAGTCAAAGTCAAAAACAATGTAATCATCCCATGAAGGGCAATTACATTAGTTAGTTACGATATTTACCTAGTTACTTACTTAATAGGTTAGTTAGTTACTTACTTACTGGGTCATTTATTTTTAAGGTAGTGGAATAAGCACTCTTGTGCTTATTTATATCGTTTTCTTTCTTTTTCTTTTATTCTTTTATATCGAGGATAATGGAACAAGAACTTATGTGCTTCTTTACATCCAGTCCCCGTGTTTATGTTGTTTTGTAAATTCTGGCATCTGTTCCCACTGGCACACAATGGCCTATTCTTACAAAAAAGCAGAACAGGATTTAACGTGTGCGCAAGATGTTCTGCGCGCTTCGCACACGGGACCTCGATTTATACTCTCAACAAGGACTTTTGGGGAGAGTGGAGTCGGCATTGATGTTAATTCCAGGGGAAAATATCCCCCTTGAACGGGAATCGAACCCCGGTCCCCGTGTGTATGTAGTTACGTAAATTCTGTGAACTGTTCCCATTTCAGGCAACGATCAAGACAATTTACACGTAATTTCAGACTGTCCAGACTGCGTTCCAGTCAATCTTCATCGTTTGGCTTCTGACAGCAATAACAACGTTTTCTAAGTCCTCGCTGACGTCATACAACTGACGTCAGCACCGTCCTCAGTTTCAGGATCAAGTTTTCAAAAGAAGGGATCAGGAGGTCTTCCTGCTATCATAGGACCGCTAACTGCCTGTGTAGTGATTTATTTATGTATTTATTAATTTTATTCGTTTATATCGAGGATAATGGAATAAGCACATATTGGGGTTTTTTCGGATCCAGTCCCAGTGTGTATGTGACTCTGTCATCTGCTCCCACCGGCATACAATGGCCTACGCTTACGAAAAGCGGAGCAGGATTTAACGCCTGTGCAAGATGTTCTGCGTGCGTTCGCACACGGGGCCTCGGTTTATTGTCTCATCCGAAAGACTTTTGGGGAGAGTGGAGTTGGCGCTGATGTTAACTCCTGGGTAAAATATCCCCTTGAACGGGAATCGAACCCGGGTCGTCAGATTGCGAGAGCAATATTCTAACAACTGGGCTAGTGTGGCAAAAGTTGTGGTTTAAACAGCAGTGCATGTCAAGTTCTCATGCCGTGTGTGTGTGTGTGTGTGTGTGTGTGTGTGTGTGTGTGTGTGTGTGTGTGTGTGTGTGTGTGTGTGTGTGTGTTTACAGTATCAAAGTGGATCGTTTGTCTAGAGATAACACACCTGCTTACAAAGCAAACACTCCAGGTTTCAAGTGTGCGGTGGTTTGATCCCATTTTAGGCCAGAAAATGTTCCCCCAATCCTCTAGACCGTGAGTAGTGATCTGGGTGCTAGTCTTTCGGATAAGACGATAAACTGAGGTCATGTGTGTTATATTTAACGCAAGTGAAAGAACCCACGGCCACAAGAGATTCATCTGGAGAGAATATGTTTTAAAACACTCTTATAAGGAAGCAAATGAAGATGCAGACAAACAAAAACCAATCATAATGAGTGGCGCTGCTCTTGTGGCGACGTACTCTCAACTGGGGAGATTAGCTTGAATTTCATGCAGAAAAATCTGCCGCGATTTAAAGTGAAATACAATAATCTAACGACCACCATGGTTTGAAAAAGTGTATTCTAAAATGCAGACTGCCCAGATTGCAATCTGTGAACCTTCCTTCATTGGCTTCCAACAGCAGTCTAGTTTTAAGTCCTTGCTGACGTCAGGCAACTGACGTCAACACCGTCTTCAGTTTCAGGGTCAGGTTTTCAAAAGAAGGGGTCAGGAGGTCTTCCTGCTATCAGAGGACCGCTAACTGCTTGTGTAGTGAGAGGGGTTAAGAAACCGCACATGTCCAGTTCTCACCGTGTGTGTGTGTGTGTGTGTGTGTGTGTATTTACTGTCCCCCCAAAGTGATTCTTCTGTGTGGTGAGCTTTTCTTCTCCGTTGAACGCTCAGACAGCAACTGGTGATGTTTGTTACTATATGACCAAAAATGTGCCACGCTGCCGTTAAACGCCTAACAAGTCAGGCCCAGAGCACCCGACTTCGGCATAAGAGACAATGGTAACCTTTTAAGTCTTTCCGGGAGACAAAAAAGGGCAAAAGAAAGAACCAAGAAGGCAGGAAATAGACAAGAAAGAGGTAAAAGGAAGAAAAGGAACAAGTCAGAAACAAAGAGAGGGATAGAAAAGAGGAATTTTCTGACACAGAATATCCGGAAAGTGGGGATGCTGTTTATACTGACAGGCCTCCGGCATCCCCACCGGGGAATGCGTGGTGAGTGAAACAGAGTGTATGTACTGGAGGACCTCAAGAGTGGCAAGCTGGGGACATTGTAAATAATTCTGAAACGAAAAAGGGAGTGAAACTAACTGGAGACGAAACCAAATGGATGGTTGTTTTGTTTTCTTTAGCTTCTTTGTTTTGAGGTTACTTTTTCTCCTACCTTTTACTAGGAGAGAGTGATCGCAGTACTGCAAAGTGCATTGTGTTCAGTGGTAACAGTAGGGGAACGGATTAGCCAGGTGTATAAAAGACGAAAGTCGTGCTTTGGTTTTAGTCTAAGGCTGTTTCTTTTAATTCACCACCAAAGCATTTGGGGAACCCCTCCCCCCTCCCCACCGATTTGGCTGTTGTCGGTGTGTTTTTGCTTTTGTTTGAGCTTGTTTGTTTTGCTGTGTTTTAACTTTTTGATGGGGTTTGGAGTTCGGATGAGACAATAAACAGGGGCCCTCAGTGCGTTCGAAAAAAACCATCTTGCACACAAGTTAAAACTCTCACCCTCTTTTGTAAGGTTAGGCCAAGTGTGCAGGTAGCGATACATGACTTGAACTATATTATTGTCGACACTGTATGCACCCTGAGCTCCAGTTTAAACATCGTTATCAAAGTTGAAATACAGCTATTCTCTCTCTCTCTCTCTCTCTCTCTCTCTCTCTCTCTCTCTCCTCTCTCTCTCTCTCTCTCTCTCTCTCTGTATGTGTGTGTGTGTATGTATGTGTGTGTGTGTGTGTGTGTGTGTGTGTGTGTGTGTGTGTGTGTGTGTGTGTGTGTGTGTGTGTGTGTGTGTGTGAAGTTAAACATGTGGGTCAGAAAATTATCAAATCCCCGCCCCCCCTCAAAAGAACACTTTCAAATATCTATGACTAAGAAAAACGATTTGTGAAGAAAAATATTTGTGAAGAAAAAGAAGAAGATTAATTTTTGTGCATAAGAGTTGTGAGGAAGAAGAAGAATTGTGAAGAAGAAGAATTGTGAAGAAGAAGAAGAAGAAGAAGAAGAAGATTTCATGAAAAGAAGAAGAAGGAGCAGGAGAAGGAGAAGAATTGTAAAGAAGTATTGTGAAGAAGAATTGTGAAAAAATTGAATTACATTGATGCATGAAATCGCAAAAAGAAGAAAAAAAATTGAAAAGAGAAGAAAACATTAATAAAGAAGAATACCAACAACAAAAATAGCGAATAAGACTTGTAAAGAAGAAGGTCTGCACAGGAAAAAAACCAGAAGTGCTAACAAACAAACGAAAAATTTCGAGAAGAAAAAGGACCAAAAAACCACCACCTCAAAATACCAGTCACACGATTCGCTCACAATGGTCACGAAAGGCTTCATTCTCAGGACTACTTTACCCTCCCAGAAGTAACAAACACGACTTCTCAGGTACAGTCAGTGACAGCTGGTGAACCTGAAACTGATACCCACACTGAAAACAGAGACCTCTCGTCAGGCTCTTGACGTCAATGGACACCCGAGACTGTCTGGGTATCGGCATTCAATGTTCGGGGAAGAAGGCCTGCTGGAGAAGACAGTATAGGCAAGCTGAAAGTCATTTGTTCCCCGGGGAGTGAATCTGATACTGTCTGCTGAGGTGACTTTTTCTGGATGGTGGATTTACATTACCTTTGTATATGTGTAGTCATCTCGAATAAATCTATACCCTTCTAGCTCACGGCTGATTTTCTCTGTGAGAACTCCGGGCTGCTCCTTCCCTGGATAGAGCACGTCGCCACAAGAACAGCGCCGCATTGTTGTGGTCCCTGTATGGGTGTGTATTTGTTTCCCTTATCAGAGTAGCTTCTTTTTCTGCAGATTTTCTTTTCCCCAGGCACAATTCTCTTGTTGCCCTGGGTTCTTTAGTTGCCCCCAAAAAGCGTGTGACGCATGCACCATGGCTTAGCGTCTTATCCAGAAACAAAACTAGCACTCAGACCACCACTCACGGTCTAGTGGATGGAGGCAAAGTTTCAAGCACAAACAGGGAGTACCCCCAACAGTGTTGTTTATTTGTAGGCAGGTGCCTCACCTTTAGACCCCCAATCCACCCAGTCATGTAACACTATGCCCCTCCCGCTGTTAGATACCTACGCACATGCACTTTCTAGATTACTTCAACACAAGCAAAGAAAAAGAGAATTTAAAAAACGACAAAGCAGAACAAGTTAGAAATCAAACAAACAGAAAAGAGCAAACCTGAAACACGAAACACAAATCGTCAAACAAGTTCTAAACGTGGCTTGAAAGACACGCACATTTTCTGAATAGAAGAACAAAGACAAACTCTACGCTTTCCCTAAAAAAAAATTTCTAATGGAAAAAAACCTGAACAAAAACCCTTAAGGTTACAGTACGTGTAACAAGCGTGTAAACAAGTCGTGTTGTTGTTCTGCCTTGGCGTTTACAGTGGGTTTTTTTTTTATTAAGTGTGCTTTTGTTCTTCTTCATGCGTTTCCATTGTGAATGCTATGTGGGTTTTGTTAATAGATGCTTATTTTATTTCTTCTTCTTTGCTGTCGAACGCTTAAACAGTAAGTATTTCTAGCCCTTACATGAGCAAACATGCGTCA
>CM054163.1:8324651-8339651 GCA_028751875.1 Rapana venosa
CTCTGACCACTGAGCTATTCCGTCCCCTTTTCTATCTATCTATGTATGTATCTATGTATGTATCTATGTATGTATCTATCTATCTATAATATATATATATATATATATATATAGATATATAGATAATAGATAGATTATATAATAGATAGATATGCTTTTACATTATGGACATTAGATCCCCTTACACTTTCCAATTTTTCGTAAAAAAAGAACATCTGTGAACGACTCAAATACTTTAATTTGGTGAAGAAACAAAATATCTCTGACACTAAAGGGATACTATGTTACATTGGTGGTGTGAGGGACTGATATCCTTGAAACACAGAAACGATTTTTGGTGGTAGTGGTAGGAAGAGGAACCCCAAACAAATAAAAAGAAACTGCTGAGAAACGAGTTTAAGTACGTTTGATAATCAGCACGCATGTTACCCAAATCAAAGAAGATCAGATCTATCTATTCAAAAGCACGCTTCTTTCCTTATACTATCTTCTGCCACCCACCACCTACCCTCCCCCCCCCCCCCTTTCCTCTATGCCACCTGTCCTCGTTTCTAAACTCGATCCAAACGTCACATGCCCCAAGGGCAGATCAGTCATGCCATCCAATCAAACGAAGGCTCCTTAAAAGGTCGGAAACTTTTTAACGACCAGCTTCACCACTGCTCTCAGCCAATGAAATACATGTGGTGAAAGTGTTTCACCAGTGGCTTTCCTTACAGTGCTAGTGTTCCAGAACTTCTCTGCCTTCTTCTCTCTCTCTCTCTCTCTCTCTCTCCTCTCTCTCTCTCTCTCTCTCTCTCTCTCTCTCTCTCTCGACGTTCACCAATGGTGCGATTTTTGCTATGCAAACTGTTACCAATAAGGTAGCAATACTATGCCTTCAGCGCCTGGTTTTTTTTAATCGCATTTCTCTATTAAACCATTGATAATGGCAGCAACAGCAAGGTTGGAGGCTGTATGACCAGTGACTATCCCATTCATGGACTTTTCAATTTACAGCTTAGTCTTTAGTGATCGACTATGACTCTCAGACTAGGAGGTTTGACTCGCACAGTCCTTATGTGCTGCAGCCCTGGGCGCTAGTAGACCTTTGAAGAACATCTCCAACACTGACTGTCCCCATGTCCTATTGACCGAGAGAGTGGGGGTGTGCTGTGAGCAAGGCACCTCCACTGTAATGATTTTTTGGCCCAAATTCTGAAACAGCAGCTGGGTTCTCTGCTGTTTTGGAGGTCATCGTCAAACAAGAAGGACAGATCATTAAGGTAGCCACATTCTGACATCGGGGCTACAGTTTTTGCCAGGAGAGTTAAGAGGTTCCTGAAGCCCTTCTCTCCTGTAGGGATGCGGGGGATCTGTCAAATTATACGTCTTTTCTAGCCAATGGTCCATACAACGGCTTTCTTAAATCTGTGTGTGTGTGTGTGTGTGTGTGTGTGTGTGTGTGTGTGTGTGTGTGTGTGTGTGTGTGTGTGAGGGGGTGACATGTTTGTTTGAAGTTATCTTGGAATGTTTAAGCCGATATGAACTATCACTTCTGCCTGTGTTTTTGATATTTTTATTGGTAACAATGTGACTGTCAGTATCAAATTGCCCTGCGTGGGATGACTAAAGTGTTTTTGACTTAACTTTGTATTGGCCTCCTTTTCTTTCGATTTTTTTCAACTTTCATTTGTTCGTTTGACGTGCGCAAGTCCGTAGGCACACTGGTTCGATTTGTTTTGAGTCTAATCTGAAAGATTTGATTTCGATTTTCCTTTTAAACTGGGAGGAAAGGGCAAGGCTACGATTCGAACCTAGAACCTCACACTTTACTTGTTAGGAAGACGTACACTTAAACCATCCTGGAAACTTCATTATGTCTGGTCTTCCAAAGTGCATTGCTTTTGTGCTGACTGAAATTTCTTTTTAAAAAAATATGATAAAAGACAAAATATAGCTATCCTAATCCAACTTATAAATGCTTATACATATGTTTAGTGTCTATGTGTGTGTGTGTGTGTGTGTGTGTGTGTGTGTGTGTGTGTGTGTGTGTGTTGTGTGTGTGTGTGTGTGTATAATTGTATGTGTATGTGCGTGTGTGTTTATTTATATTTATTACTTTTATTCTGTTATTTTTTGGATAATCGAATAAGCATTCGTGTTTTGGCACATCCAGTCCCCATGTGTATGCATTTTGTAAATGTTGTCATCCGTTCCCATCGGCACACAATGACATACTCTTCAAAAAAAAATCTCATTCCATTATCCTCGATATAAAAGAATAAGACAAAACTATAATAAAAGAATAGCGAACCGGTTTAAACGTGTGCGCAAGATGCTTTACGTAGGGAACCTCGGTTTGTAATCTCATCTGAAGGACTTTTGAAAGGAGTGGAGTCGGCACTAATGTTAACTCCAGGGGGAAATGTGTGTGTGTGTGTGTGAAGTGTGTGTGTGGTGTGAAAGTGTTATAAGTAATTTTAAGGGCAAAACTACCCCACACTACCTACACTGACACCTCCATATTTCTGTTTAAAATCCAAGATATTTTGTTGTAGCGTGTCACAGCCTACAGAAAAAAAAGATTCGGATTACATTTCACTAACAGCAATGAAATGTTCGTGGAAAATGGTAGTGATATGAGAAACGGAATGGCATGTTATGCTAGTAATGGAATCAACACCTTGCCTGATTAAATGTTTTTCTGTAGCCAAATGTTTGTCGAAAAAAGAAGAAAACCAATCAACGTAAGAAACGAGCTACACACACATCAGCATTCCTACTTTGAATCAGCACTGTACAGGGTTGTTTTTTACTGCCTATCTCTCTCTGTCCTTGCCCTCCTCTGTCTGTCTGTCTGTCTCTCTGTCTGTCTCTCTCTCTCTCTCTCTCTCTCTCTCTCTCTCTCTCTCTCTCGTCTCTCTCTGTCTGTCTGTGTGTGTGTGTGTCTCTCTCTCTGTCTCTCTCTGTCTCTCTCTCTATCTCTCTCTTTCTCTCTCTCTCTCCTTTCTCACTCTCTCTCTCACTCTCCCCCCCCCCTCTCTATTCTCTCTCTCTCTCTCTCTCTCTCTCTCTCTCTCTCTCTCTCTCTCTTCTCTCTCTCTCTCTCTCTCTCTCTCTCTCTCTCTCTCTCTCTTCTCTCTCTCTCTCTCTCTCTCTGGCTCTTCTGTAGTCTCCTGGCTTGTGTCATTTATTCTATAGGACGTAAACACACACACAGACACACACGAACAAGCACGCACACACAAACACACTAACACAAACACACATTAACACACACACACACACAATAACACACACAAAAACACACTAACACACACACACACACACTCACACACACACACACACACACACACACACACACACACACACACACACATTGATTTACATTCCTTATCTAAGAAGACCCATACAAAAAATCAAAGTTTCTGATTCCTGGAAATTGTACCCAAAGGCCAAACAAACATGGCTTGCTGTTATTTCTCCTTTACTCTTCCTGCCCTTCTTCCTTCTTTCTTTTCATCTTTCCTCATCTTCTGCTGTCTGCTTTCTTTACAGCTCTGCTGCAACTTGTTGCTTTTCTTCTATTCATCCTGGTGTCTTTGACATAAAGGGTAAGGGGGGGGGGGGATAGATGAGGTGGGGGAAAAGGGATTGGGTGGTGAAGATTGTTCTTAAGAGGAGGATGAACTCTTTTGTTTTATTCTATTGTGGGTTTTTTTAGAATAATAAATAAGCACTTTTGTGCCTTTTTCACACCAGGTTGCTGTGTGCCTGCAGTGGTATTGTTTATATTTTAATTTACCAGTCGCTTTGGACGCAGTGGTCACCACCTTGAGTTACAGACTGGAAGATTGCTGGTTCGAATTCTATAAGAATCACATGGACTTTTTTCGGACTCTGTCCTGTTCATACCCATACCAGGTTTGCTGTGGGCTCATTGGGGCGACTTGGACCACACAATCGAGCTTAGTCTACTTTACAGATGCGATTTTGAGAATGTTGCTCAGATTACCTAAACCAACACTGCAGGTGTCTGTATCTCTCAGGCCCGAATGAGGCCGGGGTATATTATGACAGGAAGCGTAGAGTACATTCCTGTCACGTAGCTTCCATAGCAGCAGCAGCAGCAGCATCACATCACTCTCATCATCATGCAACGAAAAACTGCCTCTGATTCCGTGACGTCCACCTGCTCTTGTTTCATGGTGACCTCAGATTTGTTTTTTCCATACACTTCTGTGACCGCGGTGAGATCACTGTACAGCCTTTGGTATTGGAAATTCATGGGAAAAGGTGACTGAAGGGTCGTTGTTGCTGTTGCAATCCTGGGTGGGTGTCTCATTGCGTCTGGCTCCGTGACTGAGCTATTACTACCATCAGTATGGGGCTTCGTAGCTAGTGTTCTGCGTTTGTTAGCTCAAATCAGGCACCACTAAACACCACCAAAGTGACCCAGCAGTAGTGCAAGGTCCCTTCCGCTAGTATCCCCATGGCAGCCTCACATTAACAGGCTTCCTGTGAACTTTCGAATCTGATGATGCAACATGATAAAATTAATTTGAGTATGGCTAGGGGTGGAGACTTTAAAATGAGTGGCGTGGGAACAGCGTGATAGGAACGTCACAGAAGATGAAGCACCAATGAATAAAAGAAAGAAAGAAAAAAAAAAAAGAAAGAAAGAAAGAAAAAGAAAGAAAAAAAAAGAAAGAAAAGAAAAGACATAAAGAAAGGAAAAACAAAAGGGGAAAAAGAAAGGAAAAGAAAAGAAAAGATAAAAAGAAAGAAAGAAAAAAGAAAGAAAAAAAGGCAAAAAAAAGAAAGAAGTGCTACAGATTTCAAATCATTAAAAAGCACAGGCATCCCTGCCATTTCCAGAAAATTGTCCCCGTTCCTTTCTTCTTTCTTGTGCAGTGTTATTCACAGCCTCACGTGCCTTCAGAGGGGATCAGCCACTTCAACCAATCCAAGAAAGGTTCTTTCAAAGAAGTCCAGTATTAGTTTTCCGACCAATGAAAGAACGTCTGGCCAAAGCTGTTCACCAATGGTTAGGAGTGTACCAGACTTGTGCGTGCTAGGTGTTTCTAACTGAGAGATACACGTGCCTCTTTCATGTTTTTTTTTTCAACGTCAGTCCAATAGCAGTGACAATAACATCAACTTCAGTTGCAAACTTTAGGACCAAATGTGCGATGTCTTGCCCTGTGTTTGTGTGCGCATGTGTGCGTGCGTGTGTTTGTGTGTGTGTGTGTGTGTGTGTGTGTCTTTAATTTTACGTCTGTTCACTTAACGTGATATAAGACGAGAGACAGAGAAGGAGTGATGGAATGCTTGCGCGCGTGCGTGCGTGCGTGCGTGCGTGGTGTGTGTGTGTGTGTGTGTGTATGTTGTGTGTGTGCATGTGTTGTGTGTGTTTGTGTGTGTGCTGTGTGTGTGTGCGTTTGTGTGTGTGTGTGAGAGAGTGATAGTGAAATTGTGTGTGTGTGTGTGTGTGCAAGAGCGTTGTGTGTGTGAGACTGTGACTCTGTGTGTGCGTGTGCAGGCGTGTGTGTGTGTGTGTGTGTGTACGTGTGTGTGTGTGTGTGTGTGTGTGTGTGTGTGTGTACGTGTGTGTGATCTACAACTTTCGAAGTAAACGTCGAACAAAGAGAAGGAAAGTTTGGAAGTAGCCAATAACACGTGCTGTTGCAGACATAAATCAGGTGACTTGGACTACCGTTTTTCCTTTACGGTTTTGCTGACTGTCAGCTCGTTCGTTCTTACCACCCCCTTTCTGCTGCTGGTGGACAGAAAAGGCAGGTCTGGAGATTGTAATAAGAGGAATGGCAAGAACACTGATAGAACCCTAATAGGAAATTTACAACAACAACACAATGTTAGTGTGTAACCTTGTAACATGCATCCATAACCAAGGTATGCTTTCTATATAAACTATGCATCCGCATCAGAGATAGAATAAGTTATTCAACTCCTGCCCCCCACCCCCCTTCCCTGCTCCCATCCCCCCAAAAATATCCCAAACCTTTGATATGTTAACAGCCTCATTACTTTGAAAATAACATTAATATACTTGAGCAATGAATCATTATGAGTACTACATTACTAGTTTGTCCTTAAAATGAAGTTAAAACCACACAAAAAATATTGGAGATGATGTTGTGTGTGTGTGTTTTTTTGTTCCAATCAACTCACAAATAAACAGGCAAACTAGTTTGAGTTTTAGATAGTGTGCAATCATTTTCTTAACAATTGATTCAGAATGAAACATAACACATTATTCACAAACATGGGGACTGATCTGAGAACGCGCATCTTTGCTATTCTTATATGAAAGCCTCCATACCAGACACAGGAATGTGTCCTTTGTGAGGTAACGAAGGAAGGCTGTTACCAATAGTCCAGTGTTGATTTTCAACCAATGGAGATGGGTCTGCTGGTTGCTGTTTTCCACTGTTTGGAAATGTTCCAGAGCTGTGAAAGCTTGCTCTTTTACAATGGTAAACTTGTATTATTCTTGCATGTCTTCTATCCCATTGGACCAAAGAACGGGACAATGTTGACTGTGGTTTGCAAACTTCATGAACATGTTAGATTTGGTGGTATCTTACAAAGTGTGTACGTGTGTGTGGGGGGGGGGGGGGAGTGGCGCGTGTGTGTGTGTGTGGAGAGAGAGAGAAGAGAGAGAGAGAGAGAGAGAGAGAGAGAGAGAGACGTGGCTCTCTTATAATGATGAGAAAGAGACAGACGGTCAGAGAGAAGAGAGAGATGCTGTGCTGCTTGTGCACAAGTACATGGATGTGATGCGCACATGCGCGTGCGTGCGTGCGTGGTGTGTGTGTGTGTCTTCGTCTATGCGTGTCTGCTTGTCTGTGTGACGTAACCGCTTTAAAAGTAAAAGTTAAAAAGTCCAGCAAAGAGAAGGAAAGTTTCAAAGTATCCAGTAGCACGTGCTGTTGCAGACATAAATCAGATGACAAAGTCTACTTTTCCCCGTAAGCTGTTTCTCTCTGTACTGTCAGCTACTTCGTTCTCACCACGTGGCATCAGCTGCGTTGTTGTAGAGTCTAGAAGAAAGAAAATTGAAGTAAATGGAGAGAAAAGTAAAAACGAACATTGACCTAACAGTAAATAGACCTTTCAGAATGCATTTGTTTCCAGCCGTGTCATGCAACACTACATCAACACAAAAAGTGGACACAAGCAAGCACGGTGTATCTTATATGTCTAAGGGGAAAATGCACAACTTTTTTTGTCAATTGTATGGTTGCAATGGGAATATTATGCTGATTTGTAGGTTAAAAATATCCGGAGTCATCATTGTATGCATGTATGTATGTATGTATGTATGTATGTATGTATGTATGTATGTATGTATGTATGTATGCATGTATGTATGTTGTATGTATGTATGTATGTATGTATGTAGACATGCAGTAGAGAGTATGTATGTACTGTATGTATGTATGTATGTATTAAATTGATGCATTAATATTAGAGTAAGTATTAGTAGCATGCATGCATGCTTGTATTATGTATGTATTAGCATGTATGTACTGCATGATATGTATTTATGTATGTAGAATATGTAGATTGATGTATTGATAGTATATGTAGTAGCAATATGTATAGCATGATATATATAATGTATGCATGTATTATTATAGTACGTATGTATTATGTATGTATTATGTATGTATGTATGTATGTATGTATGTATATATATGCAAAGCATAGTAATAATGATACATGTAGAGGATGGGTGGATGGATATGATCAGTTGTATGTCAGTTTTATGAATGTAATGATGTGGAGAATATGTAGTATCTTTTCGTCTTGTCTTAAGAGTATTTGACAATCTTATCAATGTATAATGACAAAATAAGTAACGAAGAAATCAGTAACCCTATATATAATAAATAAATATAAAAAAAATATATCTTACAAATATATATATATCACATAGATAATTGGAAGATCGATATAAAATAAACTAATAATAATATATAATATAAGTTAATATAATAATCAATGATATAATAATAATGTATGGTACTTTATAGCGCTGAATCTTGTAAAGCAACCAATCAAACAATCCAAATGCAAACAAAAAAGAAAACAATGTAGAGGAGAACAAATGCAGGTGAGCAGTTACAACTTTAATTTCAACACAAACATTCCAATCCTCTACAAGATAAAAATCTTTCAAGGTTGCATTTGAGGAGCGTATGAGTAAGGATTGTGTCTTTGGCCTGACTTAAGTCGACTTTCAGTTCCTAAGTGAACATATTCCCAGCCTTTTTTCCATTGTCATGAAACAAAGCCAAAAACGAAAATAAGGAAGGACTAAAGTACGTCTCCTCTTCAAAATCCAGACAAGCCTACATTTATTTTTAAAAATTGCATATGCCAGGTAGTAAATGAGGTTTTGTTTCAACTTTAACTTGTCAAAGCAATATTTTCTTTTCGTCAAGGTTATCATATGGTATCTGGAAAAACAAGTCTGACTTGTTCTTAGGCTATGTCCTAGCCATGCAGTTTTCGAATTTGTAAATACCATAATCCAAGTGCATGCATAGAACGAAAATTCACATAAAATCCAAAAATCAAAACACATTCTTATAGCATCTAAAACACAAAATATGCCTACTTGATCTTTGGAAATCTCTTTCAAAAAAGCAATCGACTCTATACCTTAAGCTCTTGCACGTAAGTAGTCAATAGTAACTATGTACTTTGCATTCTATTGGATGTACCAATTTCTGGCTCTTACAGATAAACTGGGTTTATATATCCATACTATCTATTCCGAGAAGACATTAGGATTTAACTAGCCACAGACATAGTATAGTTTCCATGTGCTCATGTCTCCTTTCGATCTGTCTTCTTTCTGAAATTTTTTCCCCAAAGCCTCACATGCAATAAAGGAGCATCAGTCATTTAACACAATCAAACGAAGGCTCTGACAATGAAAGAGTCGGGTATGGGGGCAGGGGGGAGGGGGGGTGGGTTGTTCAACAACAGATGAAAGTTAACCAGACCGGTGGTGCCTTTTTAAATACCAAATAAAAAATACATGACTCTCGCATGTTTGTTTCTCTCTCTCAAAAGAAAACTTGGGTGAGGGTAATACTAACATAGGCGCAATTTCTTAATATAGATTCAATGCAGTGGTGTCCTGCAGTCAGTTTGCTGCGCGTGCATGTATGTATGTTTGTATGTATGTGTGCATGTATGTATGTATCAATGTATGTATGTATGTATCGATGTATGTATGTATGCATGTGTGTATGAATGTATGTATGCATGCATGAATGTATGTATGTATGTATGTATGTATGTATGTATGAATGTATGTATGTATGTATGTATGCATAAACTTATGAATGTATGTATGTCTGTGTGTGTGCGTGCACGTGCGTGCATGCGTGCATGTGCGTGTGTGTGAGACATCGGAAGTTTGAAGCAACAAGTTTGAAAAGTTTCAAAGTATCCTGTAGCACGTGCAGTTACTGGCTCAAACCAAATGATTGTCTGTGTTTCTTGTTTGGATGTCACTGAGTACATAATTGGACATCTGCACTGTGTCTGCCGAGTCAAAAAAGTTCTAGAAAATAATGTGGGTTGTTTTTTTCTAACAGCAACTCGAAATGATTGACATAACCTTAAAATAGCTCTGACAGAAAATGTGCACTGTACAGGGTTTCTGTTTTGTAGCACAAGCCTATAGACTAAATGCGCTCTCAAGGACAAAAAGAGCATACCCTGCAACAGCATGGACATTCTAAGGATTGGGGCCATCACCAAAGGGCTCCATCAACAGTTACGGAAAACAGATTGAATAATTTGCCCCCTGAGAGAAGGAAGAGTAAAGGTGAAGAGGAATTGAAACAGCCATAATTTATTGCATGTCAGAAATAATTTGCTGGTCAAAAGGTAAGTGGGTTAAAGGGAAGAGCAGACAAGGGTCAAATTAACCAATCAGAGCAACAGGGGGAAAATGTATCCAATCAGAGCAACATGGGGAAAATGTATCCAATCATAGCAAGACAGACATTTAAAAAAAAACTAACCAATCAGAGGAACACAGGGAAAATTGACCAATCAGTGTATAAACCAGAGAGCGCATTGTTAGACTACACCAAACTCGAACATGTGACAACACATGATCTTTTTTTTTTTTGGTCGCAGATTCAGCAGGCGTAATGTGTGCGTATGTGAGAGAGAGACACACACAAACACACACAGAGACAAAGAGACAGAGAAACAGAGGGACAGAAAGAGATAAACAGACAGACAGACAGAGCAACAGACAGACAAACATACAGACACACACACACGAGAGAGAGAGAGAGAGAGAGAGAGAGAGAGAGAGAGAGTGCGTTATAAACCTCCTTAACATCCATTTCTTCTAGAACATTTCTTATAGTTCTCTTGGGGCCATACATTATTGTTCTTTGTTAGACAAAAGGCTAGAATCACATCGTTGATATTTTACAACTCCAAAACCTAGTATTCTATTTGTTGCTTTTTTCTAACAAACTTGTATTTATGGCTGGTACAAACACCCTCGAAATACAATAGTGATTAATAAATCATTCCTGTATAGAAACCACTAGTGTAGATTTTCCTTGGTTGCAGATGCCAGGAATGTGTCAGTATAAATAACTTCCCCTCCTTTTAGAAATTATGTGCTTAGAATGTTCTTCTTTTCTTTTATCTCTTTGTTTCAGCCTTGTTCCTTGTCTTTGTGTAAGCTCTGTCTTATCTATTGTCTTCTTTTTTGGTCCATTTTTCTGCCTTTGTATTCCACAAAGGCTGACACGATAACAAGTATCTCCCATGCCGACGCACTGGATCTCACTTGTCAGGTGTTTAACGACAGCACAACGCATTGTATTAATGTCTTCAATTCAACGTCTGTTCACTCTAAATGATATTAGAACTCTAACGCATTGTATCTCATGACAAACATGAAGGGTTGCTCTCTAAGCATTTGGCTACAACGATGACGGAAAAAAACGACGAAGACAAGGAGGAGGAGGAAGAAGAAGAAGCTGAAGAAAAAGAAAAAGAGGAAGAAGAAGAAGAAAAGCAACAACAACGAAAACAAAAACAACAAGTGTGCCTTGTAGGTCATATGCAAAATGAGTTCACAAAAAACGTCATTGAAAACTATCAGAACCTCTGCTGAACTGTCATTCGATGTTAGTAGTGAGGGGTTCATAAGATATTGATACCTCTATCTTATAATGATAACAATATTGCTACTGGTTACCTCAACTTGTTTTCGTCCACCTTTGTTTTCTCAAAATGTGTTATTCTTATATGCATCTGTGATTAATTTAAGTAAAAAGCCAGTACACACATCACACACACACGCGCGCGCATGCACACACGCACACTCGCACAGATGCACGCACGCATGCACACACACAGCACGCGTGCGCGCATTCAAAAGTTAACATCAGTACCGACTCCACTCCCCCTAACAGTCTTTCGGGTGAGACTATAAATTGAGGTTCTGTGCGGCGAACGCACACAGAACACCATGCGCACACGTTCAAACCTGTCCCGCATGTATGCATGCACGCACAGTTACATACACTAGCACGATACGCCTGGATACCCCCTCTCTCTGTCTCTCTCTGTCTCTCTGTCTGTTTGTCTCTCTCTCTCTCTTTCAAACACACACACACACACACACACACTCACACACACATATACACACACACACATACATACACACACATACACACACACACACACTCACACACACATACACACACTCACACACACACATACACATACACACACATACACACACATACACACACACACACACAACTTCCTATCCCTTCTCATGCTGAATTGAAGTTGCTCAAGAAACAATCTGTGGAGAAAAGGTGCCAGCCTCTTCCAATGTCATTTGGCTGGTCAGGTCAGTAAGCAGGGACATTGCCAGCATCACAGACACACTCACTCAGCAGTGGTGTAAACCTCTGTATTGTGACAGAATAGGCACACACAGTTCTGGACCAGAACTCTTGTGGGTTTAATGAAAACAATGAGTGGGCAGGGATTAATCAGAATTTCTAAGCTGCATCGAAGTTGTGTGTATGTGTGTGCGTGCGTGCGTGCGTTTTTGTTGCTGTTGGGTTTGGGGGGGGGGGGGGGGGGGTAATGTGTTTTTTTTAAATGCTTTTATATCGAGGATAATGGAATACGCACTTATGTGGGGTTTTTTTTACAATCAGTCCCCGTGTGTATGCGGTTTTGTAAATTCTGTCATCTGTTCCCACAGGCACACAACGGCCTACTCTTACGAAAAGCGGAACAGGATTTAACATGTGCGCAAGATGTTGTGCGTTGTTGAGCATGAGTGTGTGCGTGCTCGCGTGCGCGCGCGCGCGTGTATGTGTGTGTGTGTGTGTGTGTGTGTATGCTCGCATGCAACACGAACAACTTACCAAGTGTTCATATTTTGATATTTTAAGTAAACATACATATAATATCACTTTCATTCTGACAGCAAGCACTCTGCTAAACTACACATGTTCGCTTTCCACATTTCAGAAGTAACTGATGTAGGAAACTTTTCTCTTCTTCCTCTTTCATATAGAGGGGAAAAAACGTATGTGTTTATTTGGTTTGCTTTTTTACATACGGACCTGTGAGCATGGAGTTTTATAACTTATATGTTCCACCCCAGGATACTCTTGTATGGTTTCGTTGACGACTTCAGATGTCTTTGAATTTTTATAGAAAATCTGTTTATTAGCTCAAGAGCACTCAGAACACTTTGAAATTGTCATGAGTGCTTTTTCAGTAGTCATGTGTTATTCGTCTGGTGCTTTGATGAATACATCTTCACGACGACGACGACGACGACGACGACGATGATGATGATGATGATGATGATGATGATGATGATGATGATGATGATGATGATGACGACGACGATGATGACGACGACGATGATGACGATGATGACGGTGATGGTGATGATGAATAAGATGATGATGAAGATGAGGAGGAGGAGGAGGGGGAGGAGGAAGAGGAGGAAGATGATGATGAAGTAGACAATGATGATGAGATAAATAACTCTGTGTGTGTTCGTGCCTGCGTGCGTGCGTGAGTGCGTGAGTGCGCGCGCGCGCGTGTGTGTATGTCTGAGTGTGTGTGTTTGTGTGTTTGTTTGAGTTTGTGTGCGTGTGTGCGTGCGTTCGTGCGTGTGTTCGTGCATGCGTGCGTATGTGTGTAATTATGTGTCTGCCTGTGTCTGTATGCATATGTGTATGTGCGTGCGTACGTGTATTTGTGTACTTATGCATTTATTTATTTATCTTTTTAATGTTTCCTATTGAGGATAATGGAATAAGCACGCATGTACTTGTTTACATCCAGTCCCTGTATGTATGCAGTTTTGTAAATTTTGTCATCTATTCCCAAGGCACACAATGGCCTACTTTTTCGAAAAGCGGAACAGGGTTTAACGTGTGCGCAAGATTTTCTGCGTGCGTTCGCACACGGGACCTCAGTTTATAGTTGCATCCGAAGGACTTTTGGGGAGAGTGGAGTCAGCACTGCTGTTAACTCCAGAGGAAAAATCCCTTTCAACGGGAATCGAACCCAGGTTGTCATATTGCGAGCGCAATGTTTTAACCACTAGGCTATCCCGTCCTGTGCGTGCGTACGTGCGTGCGTGCAGGTGTGTATGTATGTGTGTGTGTGCGTGTATGCGGGAGTGCGCGCGCGTGTGCGTGAATGCGTGCATGCCGGTATGTGTATGTGTGTGTACAGTGTCTACTAGTTAACAGAAGAAAACCTGATCTCTCATTAGAAACAGAAGATGACTGATCAGCTGCCGTGATTAGTTTGTCTCTGGGATTCCCAGTTGTGAAACAAAGCCTGTCTGGGATTTGCTGTTGAAGTGAAAAAGGAGAGACATGTTTTTTCCAGGTTTTGTGCCAGGTTGTGTCCTACAGTATGCCCGAGGTATGTTGAACTGTCTGCAACCTGTTCAGGAGACACGTGATACTTATTGGATGGATAGTAGATGTGTGTGTGTGTGTGTGTATGCGTGTGTGTGTGCGTGCGTGTGTGTGTGTGTGTGTGTGTGTGTGTGTGTGTGCGTGTGTGTGTGTGTGTGTGTGTGTGGTGTCTGGGTGTGGGGAAGTGTGTGTGTGTGTGTGTGTGTGGTGTGTGGTGTGTGTGTGGTGAGGGTGTGTCTCGGTGGGGGAAGTGCGTGTGTGTGTGTGTGTGGTGTGTGTGTGTGTGTGTGTGTGTGTGTGTGAGGTGCTTTCTGGGTGGGGGAAGGTGTGTGTGTGTGAGGTGTGTCTGGGTGGGGGTTGAGCGTGTGCGTGTGTGTATGTGTGTATGCGTGGCATGTGTGTGTGTGTCGGTACCTGTGTCTGTGGATGTGTGTGTTTCTGCGCGTGCCCATACACACCCATGCACGCACATGCATGTTAATGGAGCAGTAAGTTGAGCTGCCGGGCGTGTGGCAGGTATCCAGCGGGTATCTCCTTCATGCTGACAGTGTCAGCTTCTGGCCCGCACAGCATGAGCCCTATCAGCTTGTCGCCAGCTTTTGTTGGGAAGTCAAGAGCTTTTTGAAAAACGCCTCACTGTCTTTGTGTGTTGCTGACGTGGCTAGCACGACGTCAGCGTAACGTGATGCAGAACGTCAGGTACAAATTTTTTAAGAGTGCTTTAGTACCTCGTCCATCCTTTCCCTCCAGTCTAATGTTTGGTGTGTTTTTTCATGTAGAATGAGCCGATGTACATTGTATGTTGTTTTCAGTACTATATTATACTATGGAAATACAGTATTTCAAGCTAGTAAGTGTTTGTGAATACTTATTTAAGCAGGCTACGTAACTGCTAGAACGAGAGAGCACAAAAATACAAGAATAAATTGAACTAAAAATGAGAAGAAAGATATCAGGACCAAAGACGTGCAAGGTAGATAGAGAGAAAGAAGAAGACGAAGGAAGAGAAGAAAAGGAAGAACGAAGA
>CM054163.1:8344651-8369651 GCA_028751875.1 Rapana venosa
CTTGTGTCTTGTGAGATAATTATAGGTATCAATGTGCCTGTCAGTATTGTAATTGCCCTTCATGGGATGATTAAAGTGTTTTTGACTTGACTTGACTTGACTTTGATTTGATTTTTCCGTAGAATTATCCGTCGTAGACTTTCCATTCCAATGTAGAAGTAAACTTAACACCAGGAGAGAGGAACGAGTTTGTCCCAAACTCCACAATACATGGTTAGAACCTTGAGCCCGTGATCTGACAGCCCGGGTTCAAGCCACCACCGAAACACCCGCAGAGAATCCCCCCCACCCCACCCCCGGGGTTGACAATAGTACCGCCTCTGCCCCCCCCCCCCCCCTTCCCCTCCCACCCCTAATCTTCCAGACAAAACTATGAATCGGGATCCTATGAGCGAACGCTTGCAGAAGACCTTGGGTACACGTTAAAAGCCCGTTCCGCCTTTTGGAAAAAGAAGGCCATTTTTGTGCCGGTAGGAACCAATGACAACTTCCAAATAAAAGTTTAAAAAAATAAACCGCAGGCACAGTAGTTGTGATGATTAGACACGATCCCTGAAGTTGTAATACAGCTGCCTGAATGGCCTGAGAAAAAAACAGTGGTATAAATATGCAACAATCTCATTATCGGGGAGCCTCGGAGCTCCATCCAAAGAATAACAAAAATGATGAAAGCATTTTTGAAAAAAAAAAACACAAGAAGACCCAAAAAAACAAGCCCAAAAAGTAACAAAAATTCAACAGTACCAAAAAAAAACCATCCCAAGAACAAAAAGGGAAAAAGAAAAAGTATAAAAGAAGAAGAAAAATTTAAGTAGAAAAGAAGAAGAAAGAAAAGAAGAAGAAGAAAAAGAAGAAAAAGAAGAAGAAGAAAGAAGAAAGAAAAAGAAAAAGAAGAAGAAGAAAAAGAAGAAGAATTGCAAAAAAGGGAAAAAAGGAAAAATTTGCGAAAAAGAAGAATTGCGAAGAAGAAGAAGTTTGCGAAGAAGAAGAAAAAATTGCGAAAAAAAAAATTGCGAAAAAAGAAAAAATTGCGAAGAAAAAGAAAAAGGGAAAAAGGGAAAAAGAAAGAAGAAGAAAAGAAGAAGAAGAAGTAGAAGAAGAAGAAGAAGAAGAAGAAGAAAAAGAAGAAGAAGAAGAAGAAAGAAGAAGGGGGGGAAAGGGGGGGGGGAGGAGAAGAAAAAGGGAAGAAGAAAAGAAAAAGAAGAAAAAAAAGAAGAAGAAAAAAACAAGAAAAACAAGAAAAAACAAAAAACCAAAAACAAGAACAAGAAGAAAAACAAGAACAAGAAGAAAAAGACGAAGAAGAAGAACAACAACAAAACATATTCGCTCTCCTCTCTTTTCTCCCTCTCTCCTCTCGTTTTCCCCCTCTCTCTCTCTCTCCCCTTCTCTCCCCCCTTCTCCTTTCTCTCCCCTCTCTCCCCCTCTCTCTCTCTTTTCTCCCTCGCGCACACGCAAAAAACTTACACACACACAAAACACAACACAAAACCACACACATTCTCTCTGTGGGGTTTTTTTTGGGTTTCCCTTTATTGTTTCTTTCTCTGTCCATCTGTTTGCCCCTGTCTTTCTGTCTGTCTTTCTGTCTGCTCTCTCTTTGTCTGTCTCTTTTGGTCTGTCCTCCCCACTCTGTTCTCTCTCTCGTCTCTGTTTTCTATCATTTTGGGATGTGATGCGGGAAAGTCTCTAATCTAAAGGGAAAAGGACGGGGATTAAAATTGGGGAAAAATGCCAATTGAAGGCTGAATCTTTCGCTTTGCAAATTGTGGGTTTTAAAAAATGATGTGCTATCGATGGTAATCTTTTGCAATTGGGCTATCTGCCTGACTGTCCCCGTCTTTGGGCCTTTCTTTTTCTTGATGATGTCTTTTGTCCCGAGTGTCTGTCTGTCTACTTGTGTGTTTTTGAAAAGAGTAAACTTTTTTTCTTGTTTTTGGGAAAAAGTTCCTTCAGCTCTAAAAACTGCTATAGTCACATCTTGCAGGTCATCTGGCCCCCCTTCCTTCAACAGCCAACCCCCTTTTTACCCTGCCAAAACCCCACAACCTGGGGGTGTGTGGTGTGTGTGTGTGTGTGTGTGGGTGGTTTTGGTGTGTGTGTGTAAAACATTTTAATTTTTTTTTAAAATTGTTGATTTGTTAATTTGGCCCGCATGCCTTGAAGAATATGTTGAATTTCAAGCGCTCCCGATTTGTCTTTGCAAGAAAAAGCGTATACAAAATTTTATTTTTATTATTATTAAACTCTAATCAAAAAGGGATGACCTTTACCCCAAAATTTTGACAAAAATTTCGACCTGTTTCCAACCTACCTTTTATCTCTTAAGTCCTTGGCAAGTTGTTTTTGCCCAAAAACCAAAAATCCACCTTCCCTCCAACAGTCCCATTCCCGAGTTTCAGTTGCCTAACGTGTTTAACCACACACCCGAAACTACCCTATCCCCACCCCAAAAAGTTTTCAAAACCCCCTTCTGATCAAGGGGAAAAAAAATCTCTCTTCCACTCTACTCGACTTATCTGCAGCCTTCGACACATTGACCACCTATCCTTCTCCCCCGGTTTTTCAAAAAAACGTTTGGCGTTCTGGTACAACCCTTACCTGGTTTAGTTAAAACCTTACCGACCGATTCCAAAACATTCCCCGGGAAACAATATTCATCAGTACCCCGTTTGCGAGGGGGAGGTGATGGGCGCCCCCCCTAATAAAAGCTGGCCCTAGAGAAGTTTAGGTCTCTGACGCCTCCCCCTCCCCTTCGACCCTTTAAAAAAGGTTATGGGACTCCTTTATCTTTTACCTTTTTACCTGTCCCGACTGGAATGTGGGGTTCCCCAGGGATTTTGTTTTTGGAACCCTTTTTTTTTTTTACCCTCTACACTGTCCCCTGTCACATATTTATTTAAAAAATAACAACAAAGATTACCTTTTTTGCAGATGGGCTTCAGATTTAAGCAGCGACCCCCGCCCAAAAAAAGGGCTTCTCTCCCGACAAATATGGGCCCACTGCCTTTTTAAGATATCCCAAACGGAAACATACAGAAAAAGTTACACTAAAATTTAGAGTAAAAAGGGAAACCCGGCCCTTTGGGGGGATCAAAAAACAAACTCGTTTTTCCCTTACAACAGCTTTAAACAACCCTTGGCAATGCTTCAGACCGAAAGGAAAGCGTCTGTGGGTGTTTGTGAGAAAAGAGAGACAGAGAGACGGGCATACCGTTTAAACAGAGAGAGTGTACCTAGGATGAAATTGAAAAAAAACTAAACAAGTTTTGCCTTTAATATAGGGGCTTTTTATATAAACTTCAACAAACAACAACAACAACCAAAAACAACAAAAACAAAAAACAACAACAGAAAGCAAAAAACAACAACAAAACCCCCCCTACACACCACGTGCCCCACAACACACACACCCCACACACACACACACACACACACACACACACAAACAAACCCCCCCCCCAAACCAAAATCAGGTTGACAAAAAAATTTGAAAAAGTCTTAAGTTCAATTCCCCCCCCAAAAAAACACACTGTCTCTCTGTCCCCGTCTTTGTCTCGTCTCTCTCTGTCCCCTGGGCTCTCTCGTCTCTGTTTTAATTTTTAGGGGAATGAAAAAGCACCATGTGTTTTTTACAATCAGTCCCGCCCTTTGGGATATATATATATATATATATATATATATATATCCCAAAGGGCACGAAATAAAAGAATTTATCATTGTCATTGTCACACACACACATACACACATACATACACACACACACACACACAAACACACACACACACCGTCTAATATCACAACTTGGAACAATATGTTAAATGAATTTAACACACACAAACACACACACACACACCACACCGTCTAATATCACAACATGCGAAAAGACGTTAAATAAACTTGAACACACACACACACACACACACACACACACTCACACACACCACACGCACACACACACACACGCGCACACACACGCACACACACACACACACACACACACACACACACATGTATAACAGTGTCCACAGTCCATAAACAAACACCACCAAGACCTGCCTGTGTGTGTCATTGTACAAGATTCTGTGATGAATGGAGTGGACAGGAAGAGACTTGGCCGATCATACGGCATCACAGTATTCACGAACAAGTGCTACACAACAGACAAGATAGAGGATGCTGTGCATTCTACTTGTTCCAGACTAAGCCAGCCACCCGATGCCATCCTGATTCACTGCGGAATCAATGATCTAAAGCTGAAAGATGCACCCAGTGTTAGCAAATCTCTTTTGGCCAGTGTCAAAAACATCACACGGGATTTTCCCAACACAAAGATTATAATCAGTAAAGCAGCTCCGACTACAGATTCTCAACTAGAAGTCAAAAGGAATTTATTCAACGCTTTGATCTCTTCAGATCTATATGAGAATTTAAGAATATCCATGGTACCCCATGACAACTTGAGGACCAGCATGAACTTTATCCGAAAAGACAAACTCCACCCAACTCAGAAAGGAGCCTCTGTCCTCGCCTCAAATATCGGCAGACACGTTGCCAACTTGTTTTGGGAGCTCCCACGAAGACCGATCAGACGACAACACCATGTACTACCTGCACAGAGACAGTCACATTCTTTCTACCACAGTGGACACCAGGCAGGAAATACCAACCCATGGCGGAACCGTTACGAACAGTTGTACAATTATTGATAACTATCTAGATGTTCCACTATTTCAATCATCAAGTCTACAATATTGTGATTATAGTATAATATCCAGCAGTTCCAGTTCTTCAGTTGTGAAGTGTCATGTTTGTGTATAATCTGCATAAACTCTGTTTTCAAAGATATTAGCTTGTTTGTGTAACAGAGCAAACCCGTTACATTTGAGGACGCATTTTTTAGTATTAATATTCTGGACAGTTTTTCCCTTCCCCTTAGTCCCTGTGCGTGTTTTGGTATATATTGTTATTACTATTAGAAGTAGCCGTTTCATTACTAGAGATCTAGTCAATTTGATTTTTTTCCCCTTTGTAGTACCTTATATACATAGTTCAGTGAGTTTCTCACAGTGGACTTGTTCAATCTGACAGAACTGAAACCTTCAATCAACAAGATTAATATATTTTTGTTAAGGTGTTTTTGTGGAAGACTTGGTGGGGGGTAGAGTTATTTCTTTACTCATTACTGTATTTTGTGGGATTTTGTTTGTTGTTGGGTTTTGGTTTTGGGGTTTTTTTGGGGGGTTTTTGTTTGTTTGTTTGTTTAAAAAAAAAACTTTTTTCTTGCCTCTTCTCCTTATTCCTATTTATACAATGGTCTCTAAGAAAAAGCAGGCTGTGAAAATCATGCAGTGGAATGCAAGATCTATTT
Source organism: Rapana venosa (assembly GCA_028751875.1). Lineage (NCBI taxonomy): Eukaryota > Metazoa > Mollusca > Gastropoda > Neogastropoda > Muricidae > Rapana > Rapana venosa. The sequence continues at coordinate 8,350,023 of CM054163.1, forward strand.
CCACAAACCTGGCGTATTTGATCCACCACCTTTCAAAAAATGATTATCAGGCCCTTATTTTACAATCTCTAAATGTGAACAAAAATAAGATACCCAGATTACCAGGGTACTATTACCCACCTATACATCAGAAAATAGAGGGTCTAACAAAGATTAGTGCAGCTATTTACATTAAAGAAGGAATAGAGTACAGTGTGAAATTTCCACCAATACCTGGTAACATCCCAGATCTACATTCATGTGCAGCACGTGTCAAGTTTAATGATCACTTAATCTTAAATATTGTGTCTTTGTATTTATCAAAAGGACCTAATAACCTTAACACTGATTGGATCCATAATCTCCAAGATAATGAAAAATGGCTTATTGGAGGAGATTTCAACGCCCATGCACCATTTTGGGATAAAGATTGTATTTCAGTTACCAGCAACAGGTTTGTAGAAAACGTGGTTGATTCTTGTCTATGTTTATTGAATGACGGTAGCATCACTAGAATTCCTGATGTCTCAAGTCACAGAGCGTCAGCAATAGATCTAACTTTAGTGTCACCAATACTTGTTCCTGATTGCGATTGGTCAACCCATAAAGATACTCTAGGCAGTGATCATTTACCTATCCTTATAACCTTTAATAACCAGTTATGTCAATCAGATATTACAAAGGATAAAATTCCAAAATATAATTATAAGCGTGCTGACTGGGAAAAGTTTAAACATGTTTTAGCTTCTTACAATACAGAGTATATAGATGCTCTCGACATAGATCAAATGTATTCTAGCATAACAAATATTATACTTCACGCTGCCAATATGTCTATTCCTAGATGTCACTCAGGAAAACCTATTAAACATTTAGGAAATGTCTGGTGGACACAAGCCTGTGAGGAAGCTGTACATAAAAAACATTTAATGCATAAAGCTTTTCTCAAAAGCAAATCACCTAGCAACCATGATGCGCAGAAAAGGGCCAAAAACGACTGTAACATGGTCATAGCGCAAGCTAAAAAACAGTATTGGTCCTCTTTTTGTAGAAGTGAAATTACAAATCATAAAGACATTCAGAAAATATGGACAAAATTTAATGAAATGACAAAAGGTATAAACTTACCAACATGTCCAATTATTCTAGAAAACAAAGAGTTTCCATCTAGTGCAGAAAAGGCTGAGGCGTTTGCCACAATGTTTTCAAATACCATGCGTAAGGAGGGTTTATCAGCTAAACATAGAGCATTCAGAAGTGAAGAAGAAATCAAAAATGAATATGTAGACCCAGTGCCTGATACCACTCTTTATATCAATGCTCCCATTACACTCCAGGAAGTAAAAGATGCTATTCTGTCACTTCCTAGTAAGAAAACATCCGTCGGAGCTGATGCGATTTCCAATGATATGATCAAACATTTACCAGAAAATCTCATTATGCTACTTCATAAACTTTTTTGTAAATGCTGGGTCCAGGGTGTCATTCCAGTACAATGGAAACAGTCCATTGTGGTACCAATCCACAAGCAATGAAAGCCGAAGACAGATAAAGCCAGTTACAGGCCCATAGCATTGACCTCACATACTGGAAAGCTCATGGAGAGAGTTGTTCTTGGAAGGTTACTATATTATTGTCAGAAAAATAACATTATTGCAAACAACCAAGCAGGCTTTCAGCGAGGTAGATCTGCTATAGATAACCTAGTTAAACTTACAACACGTGTAAAACAACAATTTGCACGTAGAAAAAATGTTCTTGCAACGTTTTTTGACATAAATAAAGCCTATGATCAAGTTTGGCATGCAAAGTTATTAAGTAAGTTGAAAACAATTGGTCTTTCCGGTAACATTTATCATTACATCAAGAGCTTTCTTAGCAATAGATCTATTCAAGTAAAGGTAGGAAATAACTATTCAGATCCTAGAAATCTTGATATGGGCTTACCACAAGGCTCCGTTATAGCACCAGTTCTATTTAATATCCTGTTACATGATCTTCCCAAACATTTGTCTCAGAACGTTGTCCTAGTACAATATGCAGACGACATATGCATGTGGATGAATGTTACCATGAAACAAAACACATTAAAGAGGTCTTTAAATCATATTAAAAAACTGTACCAAAAAGACCTTGATAATTTAAATAAGTACATAATTGAAAATGGCCTAAAATTGTCCACAGAAAAAACGCATATGATGCTTTTTAACAACGGTAGTAATCCAGACAACTTACCTGTGTTTAAAATTGAAAACGAGATAATAGAATATAAACACTTAGTAAAGTTTTTAGGTGTTTTTCTTTCCTCAAAGTTAACTTGGAATGCCCACATTGAATATGTCTTAACTAAAGGAAGAAAATGTTTAAATCTGCTTAAAATTGTACGAAAGCAGTATTGGGGACAAGACATGACAATTCTGAAACATCTGTCTACCTCTCTAATTAGATCTAAATTATCCTATGGACAAGAAGTTTATTTTAGTGCACCTAAATACTTATTAAAGAAGCTTCAAAGTGTAGATTGTAAGGCATATAGACTTGCTCTAGGTGTACCATTTCATACCTCGGCACTTGATACATATAAAGAAACTGGAATGTTACCACTTGATGAGTACCGACAACTTGTATGTGCCAAATATATTCTGAGAAGCTCAACACCTGATAACTTTGCTTCAGAAGAAATAAAAATGAGGTCTGAAACAGATTTTCCCAAAAGAGCCCGACACATAAACTCTTTAATGACAATAAGTACATACACATCAGATCTTTACGAGCGTTCTGAATTTTTCAAATCTGATGTAGACTCACAAAGAGCAGTTTCAATCTGTCCTATTTGGGAAATGAAGCAAGCACACTTTGATGTAGATTATATCAACATGAAAAAGAATGAGAATCCAAATATCATGGCAGTTAACGTTCATTCACATATAGAACATAATTACTCTCATTGTCTTAAAATTTATACAGATGGCTCACTTTTAGACAATCATCAAGCAGGTTCAGCATTCGTCATACCAGCACTAAAAATAGAAAAGTCGTATTATGTTGGTAAAAATCGATCTGTTTTTACAGCTGAACTTATTTCTATTCTTATGGCTTTGAATTTCATTTTAGATCATCCATACTGTTTCTTTCACATATTACTTTGTGTGGATTCAAAATCAGTTTTATATGCCTTAAAGTCTATAACTTATAAGCAATCTACTAAACTTATACTAAATATCAAATACTTCATAAATCTTCTGCGTTTAAGAGGAATTCATGTTTCCTTTTGCTGGATTCCTTCACATATAGGATTATTTTCTAATGAGTGGGCTGATCGGGCTGCGAAGAAAGGTGCACGTAATATAAAGGGGTCTATAGTACTGCATGTCCCTCTATCCATTGCAGAGGGTTATCAGTTGTTAGAAAAAGCTTCCTTAAACAAATTTATAGAAAAGCATCGGCAAATCAAGCAGCTTTCACATTCAACTCATAGTGGGAAGAGCGTAATTGAATACATTGATCACTTACAGATTCACACAAATGCTGTCAAAGAAAGACAACTCAAGGCATTATTTTTCAGGATAAGATTAAATGCATTCACAACAAAATTCATCAAGGATATTAAATGCTTATGTGGTGAATATATTTCAAATACCCATATCATACTTGAATGTGAGAATTTAAAACCTTATCTCCCTGCCTTTTCTGAGAATACCATTGACGAAGTTTTGAACAATGTAAAGCTAACATTTGACATTGCTAAAGGTTTATTGTTAAGTCCTATAGGGCACTTATTGTAGTTGTAGTTCTCTTTGAATTTCATTTTTTAAATGTTCTTGATCTGTTTATGTTAAGAATACTATTTGTGTATTTCCCTTGTTATTACTCTTAATTACACACACAGACAGACACACACACACACACACACACACACACACACATACTTATACACACCCATGCGCCACCACACAGTGTAGATCTATCTATCTCTATCTCTCTCTCTCTCTCTCTCTCTCTCTCTCTCTCCTATTTTAGGGCCGTCTGGTATCACTTAAAGTGGAAAGACGTTAAAATTGAAGACTTACTTACACACATGTATATTACCGAAGAGGACGTGACAGACGGAGGGGCGGGGGGGGGGGGGGGGGGGGGGGAGAAAGGGAGCAAAATAAAGGAAAAAGCAGGCAGCCTGTGCGATGTTGTTTCATGGCGTTTGAGTAACTGGAGAGAAAGAAGAAGACTGATGCAGAAGCAAACGAGAGAAGAAAGATTAAAGAGAAAAACAAAAGACAAACAATTAGAGACAAAAGAGAGAGAGAGAGAGAGAGAGAGAGAGAGAGAGAGAGAGAGAGAGAGAGAGAGAGAGAGAGAGAGAGAGAGAGAGAGAGAGAGAGAGAGAGCGTGTGTAGAGAGGTGGGAGAGAAAGAGAAAGAGAAACAGAAAAAAAAAGAAAAAATTAAGAGAGAGGGAGAGAAAGAAAGACAAAACAGAGAGAGAGAGAGAGAGTGGTTGGAGAGAGGTAGGAGAGAAAGAGAAAGAGAAACAGAAAAAAAGAAGAAAAAATTAAGAGAGAGGGAGGAGAAAGAAAGAGAGAGAAAAACAAGAGAGAGACAAAGTGAGAGAGCGCGCGTATGTAGAGAGGTATGGGAGAAAAAGAAAGAGAAAATAAAGAAGAAAATAAGAGGGAGGGAGGGAGAAATAGAGACAGAAACAGAGAGAGAGAGCGTATGTAGAGAGGTATGGGAGAAAAAGATAGAGAAAAAAAGAAAAGAAGAGAGAGGGATGGAGAGAGAAAGAGTGACAGAAACAGAGAGAGAGAGAGAGAGAGAGAGAGAGAGAGAGAGAGAGAGAGAGAGAGAGAGAGAGAGAGAGAGAGGGTAGAAAGGTAGGAGAGAAAGAGAAAAAGAAAAAGAACAGAATAAAACAAATAAGAGAGAAGAAGGGACAGAGAAGGAGAGAGACACAGCGACAGAGACAGAGGGAAAGAGATGGAGGGGAAGAGAAAGAGAGGTGTGTGTGTGTGTGTGTGTGTGTGTGTGTGTGTGTGTGTGTGTGTGCGTGCGTGCGTGCATGCGTGTGTATATATATATATGTATCTGTTTGTGTTCAATGTCATTTTTCCTTTCCAAATGGTAGTTAAAATATTGACTACGGCAATATTTGACTTTGAAAAATAATATGTGTGTTTGTGAGTGCGTGCCTCTGTATGCGTGCATGCATACGTGTGTGCGTGCGCGCACGAGTGTGTCTGTGTGTCTGTGTGTGAGTGAATGTGTGTGAGTGATTATGTGTGTGTTTCTGTGTGTGATTATGCGTCTTTGTATGCATGCGTGCATACGTACATGTGTGCGTGCGTGCATACGTGTGTGCACGTGCGTGCATTTGTGTGTGTATGTGTTTGTGTGTGTGTGTGTGTGTGTGTATGTGTCTGTGTGTTTGTACGAGCGTGCGCTAGCGCGGGCGCGTCCGCGCGCATGAATGTGTGTAGGTATGATGTGTTGGAGGCAAGATCGCCAGTGCGCAATCTGCATATCCCTGAAGCCCAGATATCGTGACATCACAGAAGTGAACGTGATGGGGTGGGGGGGGGGGGGGGCTGGGAGGAAGCGAAACAAAATTGAAGGAAAAAGCAGGCAGTCTGTGCGATGTTGTTTCATGGTCTTTGATTAACTAGCGAGAAAGAAGAAGACTTATGAAGAAGGAATCACGAAAGAAAGATTAAAGAGAATAGCAAAAGACAAACAATTACACACAGAGAGGGGAGAGAGAGAGAGCGTGGGTAGAGAGGTAGAGGATAGAAGGAGAAAACAAGAAAGAAAAAGAAAGAAAATAATAAAAGAAAAACAGAGAGAGGACATTAGAAAAGGGGTTAGAAAGAAAGAGAGAAAGGGAGGAAAATAAAGCGTTTACTCCTCTGAAAAGAAGAACACCCCCCTACACACACACACACACATACAGACACTCACACACACACACACACACACACACACACACCCCTCCCCAAACAAAAAAACAACAAAAATCAACAAACAAACAAACAAGGAAACACATAATTAAAAGAAATGAAAACACTAATACCAAATCATTAATCTGTGTCCTACTCTAACATCCACCGTCATCATAACCTATAACCTACAAGTACAACAGAACAAAAAAGAGGACAAGAACAAGAACGACAACAAGAACAACTACATCTACAACAGCAAAAAGAAAAGAATTAACACAATTGATCAACGCAATAGGGAAAACTAAGCAGAAGAAGAACATCCTTGAGACAAACTTCATCATCTCAGCGGTCTTTTGATGCCAAGAAATGTATAAGATTGGAGGTGGATTTTGTTATTATTTTTATTAATCTGTTGGGTTTTTCCATTTACATCATTGAAACAATGTGACAATATGGCGGCCTTCACGTCCTAAAAGCCCGGATGTAATGGCAATCACAGGAAATGAAAAGTGAGAAGGTAAAAAGGAAAGGAGAGAAAGGACGCAAGATTACTGCCAATAGACTGCTGTTTTATGACCTTCATCTCCTCTGTGACGATGCCACCCAGGGGGAAGGGGGGTGGTGCTGTCAGTATAAATAGCGTCACCCAACTTCTGGAAATTTTTTGCCAGAATGTCCCTCCTTTCTATCCCTCTCTCTTTCTTTCTGCCTTGTTCTTTTTTCTTCCTGTTAGCTCCTTCTTGTCTATTTTCTGCTAGCTAGCTTCATTCTCCTGCCTCCCCCCTGCTCCTTCTGGAAATACTTCAAAGATAGCATGTCTCTCCTAATCCAAAGTCGGATGCGCTTGGTACTAACTGATAGAGTAAAGGTAAAGGTGTCCCATAACCTATGTGGTCGTAGGGGAGCGAGGAGTCAGAGACCTCACTTCTCTAGGGGCCAGCATATTGAGGGCGGCCCCCATCTCCTCTTCCTCGCTGCTTTACCTTCCCTGACCCTAAAGAGGGCAGGTACCCATTTACAGCAGGGTGAACTGGGGGAACTGTACTGAAGCCAAGGCGCGCAAACAGTCACCCATCCAACTGGTAACCACGCTAGACGCTGCTTAACTTGGCTGGGGGAAAGCGAGTGCTCCGACCACTGAGCTATCCGTTCCCCGACTTAAGTCGACTGATAGACTATATGCTTAAATTCGCTCACATGGGAGACAACAATAATTGTTATCTGAGCTTTGGCGGCCGTTAACCCTTCATCCTGACTGCTACATGAGACAGAATGATTTGAACTGAAATGTATTGATATCTTCTTCTTCTTCTTCTTCTTTTTCTTCTTCTATTCTTCTTCTTCTTCTTCTTCTTTTTCGATCGCTCGAACAGCAACTATCAATATCTGTCATATGAGCGAAAATTTCGTTGCGCTGCCTAAAAGGTCAGGCCCAGGACATCCGACTTCGCATGTGAGATAACATCTTTTAAGTCTTTCTGGGAAAAGAAAAGGCAGGAGAATGGACCAGGAATGCAGAAACTAGACGTAAAGGATGTGACAAGACGTAAAGAAACAAGGCAGAAACAAAGAGAAGGATAGAAAAGAGGAAATTTCTTACACAGGATTTCCAGAAGGTGGGGATGCTGTTTATACTGAAAGGTCCTGGCATCCCCACTGGGGAGGTTTTCTTTCAGATCACTGAAAATGGTGAACAAGTGGCTGTAATAAATCCCCAAAGCCCGTATTAAACAGCAATATCAGGAAATGAACAACAACAATAACAACAAGACGTAAGAGCCGAAATTAACGGGCACGAGGAAATGAGTGATGGAATGTGATATACAACTGTTTTATAACATTAATGTTCACAAGGTATAGTCTGAATATGAGTGAGGGAGAGAGAGAGGTGTGGAGAGAGAGAGAGAGAGAGAGAGAGAGAGAGAGAGAGAGAGAGAGAGAGAGAGAGAGAGAGAGAGAGAGATGGAGGGAGACAGAGAGAGGAGGATGTGAGGGAGAGAGAGAGAGGGAGAGAGGGACAGAGACAGAGATATATACAGAGAGAGACAGAGGGAGACAGAGAGATACTTTTTTTCCCAAGGATAATGGAGTAAGCACCCGTGTGCATATCCAGTCACCATGTGTTTGCAGTTTTGTAAATTTTGTCATCCCCCCACCACCACCACCCACCGACCCCGGCACACAATGGCCTACTTTTCCCGAAAGGCAGAACGGGTTTTAACGTGTGGGCGAGATGTTCTGCGTGCGTTCGCACACGGGACCTCGGTTTATAGTCTCATCCGAAACACTTGAGAGACAGACAGACAGACAGACAGACAGACAGACCTTTCTTTAACAGAAAAAAGATAAATCGATCATCCATTTTTCACCCGAATCTCTGTAAATCTGTTTTCACATACCAACCAACCAACAACAACAAAAACCCAAATCCCCATCAAATCCTTTAATATATAGCAATAGACAAAACTAAATATAAACGATTTTTCTCCACTTTATTTCGGGGAGGGTGGAGGGATGGGGAGTAGGGGTGGAGCAAAGAAAGTAAAAATCAAGGCAAGGAGGAAAATGGCTACCGCCGTCACGTGGCCAAAGCCCGGATGTAAAAGCTATCACAGGAAATGAAAGGGGAGAGGCGAAAGAAACACAGGCCAGTGAATGGCTGAGAGAATGTGATACATCGCTCTTTTATAACCTTGATGTGGACTGCTTCATGATTCTGTTGTTATTTTTGTATGGGATTTTTAGGGGTTGGGGTGGGGAGAGAAAGAGAGAGAGAGGGGGAGGAGGAGGGAGACAGAGATAGGAGGGAGAGAAGGGGAGGAGGGAGGGAGAGGAAGAGAGAGAGAAGGGAGGAGAGGGAGAGATAGAGAGAGGGGGAAGGAGGGAGAGAGGGAGGGGGAGAGAGGGAGGGAGAGAGAGGGAGGGAGAGGGGGTTTGGGAGGGAGTGGGCAGGGAGGGAGAGAGAGGGAGGGAGAGAGAGAGAGAGAGAGGGGGGAGAGGGGGGAGAGAGAGAAGGGGAGGGAAAGGAGAGGGGAGAGAGAGAGAAAGAGAGAGAGGGGGAGGTGAGAGAGAGGGGGAAGGCAAGGGAGGGGGACAGGGATGGGGGGCAGGAGAGAGAGGAGGGTAGGGAGTGAGGTAGGGAGAGTGAGGGGGGTAGAGAGGAGGGGTAGGTGGAGAGAGATAGAGATATACAGAGAGAGACAGCCAGATAGAGACACAGGGAGAGAGAGACAGAGAGAGAGACACACAGAGAGAAATCGTTCTTCAACAGAAAAAAAAATCCATCATCCATTTTACATCCGAATCTGTAAATCCTTTAACACACACCAAACAACAACAAAATCCCCATCAAAATCCTCTACTATATAGCAATAGACAAAATTAAATACAGATGATATTTCTCCATTTTATTTCAGGGAGGGGGGTGATAGTGCGACAGAGAGAGAGAGACAGAGATAAATCTTTCTTCAACAGAGAAAAACCCCTGATCAACCATTTTTCATCCAAATGGGTAAACTTTTGCATCATACACTAACCAACAAAACCACGAAAATCGCCATCAAAGTCCTCTACTATATAGCAATAGACAAAACTAAATACAAATGATATTTCTCCATTTTATTTCAGGGAGGGGGGTGGGGGGTGGCGGGGAGCGGGCAAAGTAAAAATCAAGGCAAGAAAGAAAATGGCTACCGCCGTCACGTGGCCAAAGCCCGGATGTAAAAGCTATCACAGGAAATGAAAGGAGAGAGGCGAAAGAAACACAGGCCAGTGAATGGCTGAGAGAATGTGATACATCGCTCTTTTATAACCTTGATGTGGACTGCTTCATGATTCTGTTGTTATTTTTGTGTAGGATTTTCCGGAGTTGGGGTGGGGAGAGAAAGAGAGAGAGAGGGGAGAGGAGGAGGGAGACAGAGCGAGGAGGGAGAGAGAGGAGGGAGGGAGAGAGAGGAGAGAGAGAGGGAGGGAGGAAGGGAGGGAAAGAGAGGAGGAGAGAGAGGGGTAGGAGGGGGAGAGATAGAGAGAGGGGGGAAGGAGGGAGAGAGGGAGAGAGAGGGAGGGAGAGAGAGGGGGGGTAGAGGGAGAGAGTGGGGAGGAAGGAGAGGGGGAGAGAGAGAAAGAGAGAGGGGAGAGTGTGAGGGAGAGGGAGAGAAGGGATGAGGGAGGGTGACAGGGAGGGAGGGAGAGAGAGAAGGGTAGTGAGGGAAGTAAGGAGAGTGAGAGTGGGTAAAGAGGGATGTGTAGGGAAAGAGAGACAGAGAGAAATCTTTCTTCAGCAGAAAAAAAACCCCTGATCACCCGTTTTCATCCGAATGGGTAAACTTTTGCATCATACACTAACCAACCAAACCACGAAAATCCCCATCAAAGTCCTCTACTATATTGCAATAGCCAAAACTAAATATAGACGATATTTCTACATTTTATTTCAGGGGATGGGGGGAGAGGGAAGCAGGCAAAGTAAAAATCAAGGCAAGAAGGAAAATGGCTACCGCTGTCACGTGGCCAAAGCCCGGATGTAAAAGCTATCACAGGAAATGAAAGGAGAGAGGCGAAAGAAACACAGGCCAGTGAATGGCTGAGAGAATGTGATACATCGCTCTTTTATAACCTTGATGTGGACTGCTTCATGATTCTGTTGTTATTTTTGTATGGGATTTTTAGGGGTTGGGGTGGGGAGAGAAAGAGAGAGAGAGGGGGGAGGAGGAGGGAGACAGAGATAGGAGGGAGAGAAGAGGAGGAGGGAGGGAGAGAGAAGAGAGAGAGAAGGGGAGGAGAGGGAGAGATAGAGAGAGGGGGAAGGAGGGAGAGAGGGAGGGGGAGAGAGGGAGGGAAAGAGAGGGAGGGAGAGGGGGTTTGGGAGGGAGTGGGCAGGGAGGGAGAGAGAGGGAGGGAGAGAGAGAGAGAGGGGGGAGAGAGGGGGAGAGAGAGAAGGGAGGGAAAGGAGAGGGGAGAGAGAGAGAAAGAGAGAGAGAGGGGGAGGTGAGAGAGAGGGGAAAGCAAGGAGGGGGACAGGGATGGGGGGGGGGGAGGAGAGAGAGAGAGGAGGGTAGGGAGTGAGGTAGGGAGAGTGAGTGGGGTAGAGAGAGAGGGGTAGGGGGAGAAAGATAGAGATATACAGAGAGAGACAGCCATATAGAGACACAGGGAGAGAGAGACACAGAGAGACACACAGAGAAATCGTTCTTCAACAGAAAAAAAAATCCATCATCCATTTTTCATCCGCATCTGTAAATCTTTTATCACACACCAAACAACAACAAAATCCCCATCAAAATCCTCTACTATATAGCAATAGACAAAACTAAATATAGACGATATTTCTCCATTTTATTTCAGGAGGGGAGGGGGAGTGGGGGGTGGCGGGGAGCGGGCAAAGTAAAAATCAAGGCAAGAAAGAAAATGGCTACCGCCGTCACGTGGCCAAAGCCCGGATGTAAAAGCTATCACAGGAAATGAAAGGAGAGAGGCGAAAGAAACACAGGCCAGTGAATGGCTGAGAGAATGTGATACATCGCTCTTTTATAACCTTGATGTGGACTGCTTTATGATGTTTGTTGTTTTTGTTGTTGTTTTTGGTTGTTGGGTGGGAAGGAGGAGGCGGAGGAGGAGGGAGAGAGGAGGGGGGTGGTGGAGGAGGTAGGAGAGAGAGAGAGGAAGAGAGAGAGGGGGAGGGGGAGAGAGAGAGGGGGAGAGAGAGAGGAGGGGGGGAGGGACGGAGAGAGAGAGGCAGGCAGACAGGAGAGAGAGAGAGGCAGGCAGACAGGAGAGAGAGAGAGAGAGAGAGAAGAGAGAGAGAGAGAGAGAGAGAGAGAGAGAGAGAGAGAGAGACAGACAGACAGACAGACAGACAGACAGACAGACAGACAGACAGACAGACAAGCGCATGCATTCAACCTAACCTTACACAGTCATACAATCAATGACAAATAATCAATAGTTGAAACAGATATTACAAACATGGTACGCTGCAGACCAAATCTTTGGAATAAATAATAGTTTATCATGCTGAGCAGAATCAAAGGCCTTTCTAAAATCAACAAAAACAACATAGAGTTTTCTACCTTTTCTACTCATGGGTTCTGGATGACAACATATAAAGTAAATACCTGATCAACTGTAGAATGTTTTCTTCCAAATCCTGCTTGGCATTCTTATATTAAGTTTTGACTTTCTAACCAGGAGTAAAGTCGCTTGTTCAAAATTGAGGTATATCATTTAGATATTATGCTTAGTGAAGGGATTCATCTGTAGTTATCTACATCATTTGAATTTCCCTTTTTATGTAATGGTATGATTATGGATGGGGACGGGATAGCTCAGTGGTCGGAGCACTCGCTTTCCCCCAGCCAAGTTAAGCAGCGTCGAGCGTGGTTACCAGTTGGATGGGTGACCGTTTGCGCGCCTTGGCTTCAGTACAGTTCCCCCAGTTCACCCAGCTGTAAATGGGTACCTGCCCTCTTTAGGGTCAGGGAAGGTAAAGCAGCGAGGGAGAGGAGATGGGCGCCGCCCTCAATATGCTGGCCCTAGAGAAGTGAGGTCTATGACGCCTCGCTCCCCTACGACCTTATAGGTTATGGGACTCCTTTACCTTTTACCTTTTATGATTATGGCCTTTGACCATACCTGTGTGTAAACTTCTTGATCAAAGACAACATTAAATAATTTTGTTAGAAATATGATAACATCATTAACACTATATTTTAACATTTCAGCTAAGATATCATCTATTCCACTGGCTTTGAGAGAGAGAGAGAGAGGAGAGAGAGAGAGAGGAGAGAGAGAGAAGAGAGAGAGAGAGAAAGAGAGAGAGAGAGAGAGAGAGAGAGAGGAGAGAGAGAGAGAGAGAGAGAGAGACAGACAGACAGACAGACAGACAGACAGACAGACAGACAGACAGACAGAAAGACAGAAAAACTAACAAAAAGAATGAAGGAAAGTACAGAGACAGAGAAATGCTTGACATTTTCATTTCATTTACATTTATTTAATTTATTTCATTTATACCACTTTAAGTCACGAGATTTCTCTGCGTGAAATTCGGGCTGCTCTCCCGGGGAGAGCGCGTCGGCACAAGACCAGCGCCACTTTTTTTGTGTTTTTGTCTGCAACTGTACTTGTTTCCCTATAAGAGTAACTTTTTTCTAAGAATTTTGCCAGGGACAACTCCCTTGGTGCCGTGGGTTCTTTAACGTGCGCTGAATAATTTTGTGTAACACACGGAACCTCGGTTTATCGTCTCATTCAAAAGACTAGCGCCCAGACCACCACTCATGGTCTAATGGATGAGGGAAAAGTTTCGGGCCCAAACGGGACTTGAACCACCGCACATTTCCGACCCGGACTTTTTCGCTTTCTAGACAGGCGCGTTACCTCTAGACCACCGATGCCAAAACAAACGATAAAACCACCACTTAACAAATAGGCAAGCTCTAAAGACACACACCTTTCTTTCAATAGAGAAATATCACACCAAGCGGTCAATCACCACTCGACCCAGCAACACATGAAAATAGAATAGGATACAATTACGGCTAATGAAACCAGAAAAGTGTATACACAAACAAATAAAGACTTACATCACATTACCACCCCCCCCCCCCAACACACACACACGCGCGCACACACACCATGCACGCACGCACGCATGCATCTCTACCAACACACACACAAACAGACAAACACACACAGACACATACACACACATCACTACCACTACCACCACCACCCCATACACACGCACACACATCACCACCACCACCACCCACACACACACACACACCACACACATTACCACCACTACCACCACCACCCCACACACAGAGACACATCACCACCACCACCACCACCACCCATCCATCCACCCCCACCCCCACACATCAGCAACACCACCACCACCCCACACACACATAACCACCACCACCACCACACCAACACCACCTCCCCTCCACACACACATCCCCACCACCACTCCCTACCGCCCCCCCCCCTCCCACACATCACCACAACAACCACCACCACCCCTACCCCCCAGCCCCCCCCCCCCCCCCCCCCCCCCCCCACACACACATACACCACCTCCACCACAACCACACACGCGCACACACAAACAAATTAATCAAAAGCCTTCCAGCGTCCTGTTTAGACAGTATCTCCAATGCCAGAATGCTGCTACCATAATGGTGAGCAACAAATAGTCGCAAACGCACACATGTCCTTCCGATGAGACTATAAACCAAGGCCCCGTGTTCCAACGCACACAGAACATCTTGTGCACACACGTTAAATCCTGTTCCGCTTTTCATAAGAGTAAGCCATTGTGTGCTGTTGGGAACAGATGACAGAATTTACAAACCGCATGCACACAGAGACAGGATGTAAAAAAAAAACACACATAAGTGCTTATTCCAGTAATGTTGATATAAAAGAATAACAAGAATACAAAGAAAAATAATTTGAGGACTTGGAAGCTTTAGTCGAGGTCCAAAAATAACCCAAACACTCACCATCCACTCCAGAGACCTATCGAATAACACTCGAAAAACCCAGCCGCAGGATTGGAAAAACACACACACTCGCGCACACATACACACCAACACAACACATACACACATACCACACACACACACACACACACACACACACACACACACACACACACACACACACACATACAAGAGGCAAGCAGAAAGGTTCCAAGAATTGGGTAGTGTAGTGTGGTATACTGTTGTAAACAGTTTGAATTCTCTAACACAGAGAGAGAGAGAGAGGGGTGGGGGTAGAGAGAGAGAGAAAGAGAGAGAGAGAGAGAGAGAGAGAGAGAGAGAGAGAGAGAGAGAGAGAGAGAGAGAGAGGAGGAGGAGAGATAGAGAAACATAGTGAGGGTGAGAGAGAGATCTGAAACACATAGAGAGAGAGAGAGAGAGAGAGAGAGAGAGAGAGAGAGAGGAGAGAGAGAGAGAGAGAGAGAGAGAGAGAGGAGAGAGAGAGACGCTTTGACACTTTGACCAATTTTTTGTCATTGCCCAAAGTGGCCTATTGACAAGGGGGGTTATACACGACTTTCTTTTTAAATACAAATAAATACAAGAAAAATCACATGGTGCATTTAACGTAATGAAAACAAAAGACAAAAAAAAGAGCTCTCTATGAACGGATACGACTTTAAGCTCTGAGGTAAACTCATTTTCAAACTGAACACAAAGTAATAACAAGGATGAACAATAGGAACCAATAAGCAATAACTAAAATAATAAAAGAACATTCTAGAATGCTATATTAGACCATTTATTGAAATTATATGTGACATTTTTAAAAGATATTCTTGCTGTAGACTACAGCGTAATTATAAATGTTTCTTTAGGTGTGTCACAAAATGCTGGAGTTTACATAATATAAATGAGA
The DNA here is from genome assembly GCA_028751875.1 of Rapana venosa. NCBI lineage: Eukaryota > Metazoa > Mollusca > Gastropoda > Neogastropoda > Muricidae > Rapana > Rapana venosa. The sequence continues at coordinate 8,365,342 of CM054163.1, forward strand.
GAGAGAGAGAGAGAGAGAGAAGAGAGAGAGAGAGAGAGAGAGAGAGAGGAGAGAGAGAGAGAGAGAGAGAGAGAGAGAGAGAGAATGACAATGACAATGACACACAATGAAAATGAAAAATTCTGTTCTTTCGAGGATAGTGAATAAGCATCCATGTGCTTTTTTACATTCAGTCCCGGCCCTTAAGGACACATCATAATTATGAGAGAGAGAAAACTCAGGAATTTCAGAAGTTAATTGTAAGACTACTGGCCTCTATACATGGGGGTAAACATTTTGAGAAAAGAAACTGCAAACGAAAGAGCAAAGCAAACTTAAACAATGTTGGCAATATCAAGACAGATTTTCTGAAGAAATAGGAACGACTTCAACTTTCTGTACACTTAACACAGTTCTCGGGCTTCCAGAGCATAGAATAATACATGCATACCCAACTGTCTCAATTGGCAATCATTTTCACAATTTAAACAGACAGACAGACACACGCAGACATAGACACGCACACACACGCATATATATATATATATCCCACAATTGATTAAAGTAAATGTCTTATGGGAGGAGGATATATAACTTCCGCGATTTCTATTATAAATTGATGGGAGTCATATAAAAACTTCATAAACAATCAAACAACTTATGAATATCTAAATATCTCCTTATATATCTGAATGGAAGAATTGGGCAATCAAACAATAAATGATGGATTGAAAGGGTCTAGAACAACAGCATATTATATTACTACAATATTTAGTATTCCAGGCATTAAGTCTCATTTTATGTATTAAAATGGATATTTTTCCATCAGGATGTGGCAGTTAAAATCGGTTCAATTGTGCTCCTGCCTGCCCTAAACCCGGCTTGTTCCTCTGCAAGGTGTTCTTCTGCCTCCTTTTTGAGTCGATTCAAAATAACTTTGAGCATGATCTTGCTGGCGTGGCTGATGAGGCTGATTGTTCTATAGTTTTGGCATTGGCGTAAATTCCCCTTCTTGGGCAGAGGTATGATGAGTGATTGTGTCCATTCTGTTGGCCACTGTTTTGTCTCCCAAATCTTCTGACAGATAGCTGTAACATGTGTGATGACTGTTTCGCCACCATGCTTGAGCAGCTCTGCTGGTATGTTGTCTGCTCCTCGCAACATCTATACAAACACTAATCCTTTGGCGTTTTCTCTCGCTTACCTACTACGCTACCAAGAAAGGAGGGTGTGGCATTCTCATATTTGATCCGTTTAAAGTTGTCGCCAGCAACATGATAAAGCTGTTGATTCCACGTCTTCAAATCAGAAACAGATCTGTTCTAAGTTGGCATGTCTGCAAGATTAACTCTGTCTAATGAAGTGATGAGGGTGTTAGTTAATGATGTGGGCTCAACGTCTTTGCTATTTTACTGGTGTTGGTCTGTAGCGCTCCACACCTTCACCCATTAATTTCAGATTATAGAATCTCCGCATTCCCTTGTTGTTTTGTAGATGCTTGTGTGAGACACACCCGGAATATGCTCTCTGGTTTACTCACCCGGTCTGTAAATCTCTGTGCTACTGATGCTACACACTGGATGAAACTTTTACGCGCATGCTGGCAGCTTTCAAGAATCTCACCAAGCAGGCAGGGTTTATTTTATATGATTGTCCGCCGTGTTTGACGATGGCCTCCAAAGCAGCAGAGGAGGCAGCTGCTGTTTCAGAAATTGGGCAGAAATCTGATTGAAGTGGAGATGCCTTGCCCATACCACAAACCAAACTCTCTCGGCCAAGAGGGCATAAGGACAGTCAGCGTTGGAGATGTTCTCCAAAGGCCAACCAGCCCCCAGGGCTGCAGCACATAAGGACTGTGTAAGTCAAGCCTCCTAGTCAGAGAGTCATAGTCGATCACTTAAGACTAAGCTGTAAAGTGAATTCCATGATATGGAAAAGCCACTAATCATACAGACTCTCACTTTGCTGATGCCCCAATCGTCTATGTCTTAATCAAGAACTGCGATCAAGCCCAGGTGATGACGACTAAGTAGGCAGTTTTACTCCCAGGTAGATGGTTTGTTTCTCCTTCAAACTCCTTCTTTGTCAAACGCTCGGACAGCAACTATTGTTGTCAGTCATATGGGCGAAACTGCATTGCGCTGCCGTTAAGCACCTGACAAGTCAGGCCCAGCACATCCAACTTCAGCATGGGAGATAATTGCTACCTTTTAAGTCTTTATGGGGGAAAAACCGAGAGAACCGACCAAGAGGGCAAAAGAAAATAAACAAGAAGGAGGTGATAAGAAGGAAAAGGAACTAGGCAGAAACAAAGAAAGGGAGAGAAAAGAGGGAAATACCTAGCGCAGAAATTCAGAAGGTGTGGATGCTTGTGATACCGGCAGACCCGCGGCATCCCCATGAGGGGCTCTTTAAACTAGAGTGCATCATTAGATCTGTGCTAAGAGGCCAGCATGGTGAAGACGATCTCAACATCATATGTCAAAAGCATAACAAAATTTCAACGTGGGATTTGACACTGTGATAACATGGTGACATGCTGGTAAGTTTGGCTGTGGCCTTTTGGTCTGTTGGCTTGTGAGATGACTCAGTTGTTAACTTTTCCCCCTTGTTTTGTATGTGTTCCTGTTGATCAGTGTGTGTGTGTGTGTGTGTGGTGTGTGTGTGTGTGTGTGTGTGTGTGTGTGTGTGTGTGTGTGTGTGTGTGTGTGTGTGTGTGTGTGTGTGCATGTGCGCGCGCATTTGTGTTTGTGTATGTGTGTGCGCACGCGATTTTTTTTTCTAAAATCTAATAAAACAGGTGTGTACAATAATCTTCTTATGCCACTAATTATGTTATCAGATCGTTTCTTGACTGACTGTCTCGCTCTGTTTTGGCTGGTTTGTCTGTCTGTCAGTCAATAAAGTATACGTTACCTGTTTATCTGTCAGTTTGACGCTGTAATCAGTATTCCAGTCGCTTTGTCTATCTCACATTTATCATTATACGCATCGATTTATCCACGACATAACGCAGTCAGTCCATTTGTTTAATTCCCCCGTGGCGATGCCAGAGGTCTTCCAATATAAATAGCATCCCCATCTTCTGGAAATTCTGTGCTAGAAATTTCCTCTTTTCTATCTCTCTCTTTGTTTCTGCCTTGTTCCTTTTCTTCCTGTCACCTCCTTCCTTGTCTATGTTCTGCCTTCTTGGTCCATTCCCCTGCTTTTTTTCCAGAAAGACTTACAATATAACCATTCTCTCTTATGCCAAAGTGGGATGCGCTGGGCCTGACTTATCGGGCGCTTAACGGCAGCGTGATGCATTTTTGCTCCTATAACAGACATCAATATTGCTGTTTGAGCGTTCGACGAAGAGGAAGAAATGTGTTTAACTGTTCACACAAGTATGATATTTGCTTGGTGTTCTCTGATCTCTTTGATTTCTTCAAATGATTTGTGTATATACTGTTAACAGACCAAACACAAACTCTCTTCCATTACAACAGCTTCAATGGAAATCGGCAACACATCAGTCCCTCTATCCACTGCTGTGAAGTATTTAGGTGTTATTATTGACAACACACTCTCTATGCAAAAATTCATCACCAAGACCTGTCAGTCATGCTACTATCAATTACGACGTATAAGTGCCATCCGAAAGTACCTGTCCACCGATGCAACAGCCAAACTTGTCACTTCTCTCATTCTTTCACGTCTGAACTATTGCAATTCTCTTTTGTCTGGTCTGCCAGCATCATCTATCCACTCCCTTCAACGTATAACATACTCCGCAGCTCGACTAGTTCTCAGGAAGAAACAATCTGAGCACAGCACTTCTCTCTTGCAATCTCTCGACTGGTTGCCTGTACCACAGAGTGTAAACTATAAGATCAGTACCCTTTGTTGCAAATGTCTCCACAAAACTGCACACTCCTACCTCTGTGAATGTCTTAACCTGTACACTCCTTCTCGTTCCCTTCGCTCTGCTGCAGATACCTTGTGCCTACGAATACCTAGATTCAGCCAATCCACTGTTGGCCGCCGCTCTTTCTCTATTTCGGATCCGTCGACCTGGAATGAGCTCCCTCTCTCTCTTCGCCAGAAGCCTAGTTATGACACTTTAAAATCCAGCCTCAAGACATATTTATTTCAAGCCTAAGATTTCTCTCTCCTCTTACATATCAGAACTGTCCCACCTTCACTAACCCATGGCCCATCACCCTGCTAAAGTATATGACCTCTGTGTGTATGTGCTTTTGAAAAACATTTAATCATTGAAATTTTATATCATAGATTTGGTCTGCAGCGTACCATGTTTGTAATAATTATCTGTTTGTTTAAACTATTGA
>CM054163.1:8372151-8377151 GCA_028751875.1 Rapana venosa
TGGTGGTGGTGGTGGGGGTGGTGGTGGGGGGTGGTTGGTTTGTGGTGGTGGTGGTGGTGGTGGTGGTGGTGGTGGTGGTGGTGGGTGGTGGTGGTGTATGTGTGTGGTGGTGGTGGTGGTGTGGTGGTGGGTGGTTGGGGTGGTGGTATTGTTAGGTGGTGGGTGGGGTGTGGGGGTGGTGGTGGTGTGGTGGTATTGTTAGTGGGGTGGTGGTGGGGGTGGTGGTGTTGGGTGGTAGGTGGTGGTGGTGGTGGTATTGTTAGTGGTGGGGTGGTGGGGGGTGGGTGGTGGTGGTGTGGTGGTATGTTAGTGGTGGTGGTGGGGTGGTGGGGAGTTGTGAGATGGTGGTGGTGGTGGGGTGTGGGTTGGGTGGTGGTGGGTGGGGTGGTGGTGGTATGTTAGGGGTGGTGGTGGTTGGGTGGTGGTGGTGTGGTGGTGGTGGGGTATGTGTGGATGGTGTGAGGTGGTGGTGGTGGGGTGGTGGTGGTGGTGGTGGTGGGGGTTGGGGTGGGGTAGGAGGGGTGGGGTGGTGGTGGATGAGGGTGGGTGGTGTGGTGGGTGTGGTGGTTTATGGTGGTGGTGGTGGTGTGTGGTGTGGTGTGGTGTGGTGGGGGGTTGGTGGTGGTGGTGGTGGGTGTGGTGGTATTGTTTAGTGGTGGTGCTGGGTGGTTGGTGGTTGTAGTGGTGGTTGGTAGGTGGTGGTGATGGTAGGTGGTGGGGTGGTGGTGGTGGGTTATTGTTATGTGTGTGGTGGTGGTGGTGTTTGGTGGTGGTGGTGGTGTGGTTGTAGTATTGTTTAGTGGTGGTTGGTGGTGGTGGTGGTGGTGGTGGTGGTGGTGTGGTATGTGTTAGTGGTGGTGTGTGGTGTGGTGGTGGTGTGTGTGGTGGTGGTGGTATTTGTTAGTGGTGGTGGTGTGTAGGTGGTGGTGGATGTGTTGTGGTGGTGGTGGTGGTGGATGTAGTGTGGTGGTGGTGGTGGTGTGGTGGTGTGTTGGTGGTGGTGGTGGTATTGTTAGTGGTGGTGGGTGGTGGTGGTGGTGGTGGAGGTGGTGGTATTTAGTGGTGGTGGTGGTGGTGGTGGTGGTGGTGGTGGTGGTGGGTATTGTTAGTTGGTGGTGTGTGGTTAGTGGTGGTGTGGTGTTGTGGTGGTGGTTAGTGGTGTTTGTGGTGTGTGGGGGGTGAGTGTGAGTGGTGGGTGGTGGTGGTGGTTAGTGGTGGTGTGGTGGTTGGTGGTGGTATTGGTAGGTGGTTTGGTGGTGGGGGTGGGGTGGGTGGGTGGGGTGGGTGGTAGGTTGTGGTGTGGGATGGTGGTGGTATGTTGTTAGTGTGGTGGTGGTGGTGGTGTAGTTAGGTGGTGGTATGGTGGGGGGTGGTGGTGGTTGTTGTGGTTGGTGTGGTGGTGATGGTGGTGGTGGAGTGGTGGTTGGTTGTGGTGGTGGGTGGTGTGGAGTTAGTGTGGTGTGGTGGTGGTGGTGGGGGTGGGTGGTGGTGGGGGTGAGTGTGGTGGTAGTAGATTGTGAGAGTGGTGTGGTGGTGGTGGGGAGGTGGTAGAGTAGGAGTTGTTGGTGGAGGAGGTGGTGGTGGTGGAGGTGGTGTGAGTGGGTGTTGAGTGTGGGTTGTGGGTGTGGTGGGTGGTGGTATTGTTAGGTGGGGTGGTGGTAGGTGTGTGGTGGATGTGGTGGGTGGGTGTATTGGTTAGTGGGGTGGGGAGGTGGGGTGGTGGTGGTGGTGGAGAAGGTGGTGTGAGTGTGTGGTGGTGTGATTGGTGTGAGTTGGAGGATGTGGTGGTGGTGAGATTGTAATGTGTGTGTGGTGGTGGTGGTGGTTGTGGTGGTAGGTGGTTAGTTTGTGGTGGTGGTTGTTTGTAGTTGTGGTGAGTGGTTGTGTGGAGGTGGTGGTTTGGTGGGCTGGTATTGTTATGTGGTTGTGGTGGGTGGTGGTGTGTTGTGTGTAGGTGGTGGTGGTGGTGGTGGTATTGTGGTGGTGGAGTGGTGTGGGTGGTGGTGGTGGTGGTGGGATTGAGTGGAGGGGTGGGGTGTGGTAGTGGTGGTTGTGGTGTGTGGTGGTGGTGGTGGTGGTGAGGGTTTGTGGTGAGTGGTGGTGGGGTGTGGTGGTGGTGGTGGTGGTATGTGGTAGTGTGGTGGTGTGTGGTTGGTGTGTGGTGGTGGTGGGTGGTGTTGTTCAGGTGGTGTGGTGGTGGGTGGTGTGGTGGGGTGGGTGGGGGGATTAGTAGGTGGTGGGGTGTTGTGGGGTGGTGGTGGTGGTGTGTGGTGGTGGTGGTGGTGGTATTTTTAGGGTGGTGTGGTGGTGGTGGTGTTGTAGGTGGTGGTGGTGGTGGTGGTGTGGTATTGTTTGAGGTGTTTGGTAGGTGGTGGTGTATGGTTGGTGATTGTGGTGGTGGTGGGTGGTGTATGTTAGGTGTTATGGTGTGTGGTGGTTGGGTGGTGGTTGTGTGGTATTGTTATGTTGGAGGTGGTGGGTGGTGGTGGTATTGATAGTGGTGGTGGTGAGGTGGTGGGTGGTGGTGGGGTGGTAGTGGAGGTGGTGGTGGGTGGTGGTATTGTGTGTGGTGTGGTAGGTGGTGGTGGTGTGGGTGGTATGTTAGTGGTGGTGGTGGTGGTGGTGGTGGTGGGTGGTGGGGATGGTGGGGTGGAATTGTAAGTGGTGGGGTGGTGGAGGTGTGGTGGTGGTGGTAAATTTTTAGTGGTGGTGGTGGATGGTGGAGGTGTGGTGGGGGTGGGGTGGTGGATTGTTGTAGGTGGTGTGGTGGGGTGGTGGTGGTGGTGTATTGTAGTGGTGGGTGGTGGTGGGTTTGGTGGTGGGTGGTGGTGGTGGTGGTGGTGGTGGTGGTGGTATTGTTAGTGTGGTGTGTGGTGGTGTGGTGGTGGTGGTGGTGGTGGTGTGGTATTGTTAGTGGTGGTGGTGGTGTGGTTGGTGGGGTGGTGTGGTGGTGGTTGGTTGGTGGTAGTATTGTTGTGGTGGTGGTGGTGGTGGTGGTGGTGGTGGTGGTGGTCATAGAATTATTTCCTTGTAGTCTGCTTGAGGGTTGATGTGTTTTTCTGGTATCTGTTTACAGGTCAAAGGGGTGAAGTACGCTGTCAGAACACCTCTCCTGTGGCAGCGTAAGTACAGGTGCTTTTTGCTTGTTTTTGTTTACCATTTGCTTAGTCAAGACAAGTTATCTCCCTGTTCCTTTGGACTCTCTGCCTCTGTATCTCTATCATCTCATGTTCGGTCTGTCTTCTGTTGTTGCTCTTCTGTGTTTGTCTGTCTGACTGCCTGTTGTCTGTCTGTCTGTCTGTCTGTCCGTTTGCTTCTATCTCCCTCTGTATCTCTCTCTCTCAATCTCTCCCTCCATCTCTCTCTCTCTCTCTCTCTCTCTCTCTCTCTCTCTCTCTCTCACACACACACATGTATGCACAGACACTTACATGCAAGCACACACACGCGCACACTCACATACACACACGGACACACACACTCACACACGCACTCACGCACGCACACACACACAAACACACACACACACAAACAACAATTGGCACTTTCACAGCAGATCTTTTTAAAAAGTCAAAAGTTAATCCCAGAGAAACGAAACTGTCCACACCTGATATATCTTCTAGTCCTCCATGGGAACTTCAAAGAGCTTCTTTTGATATTGATCATTCTACCTGTAAAAAAGAAAAAGGCAGTAACATTCTCAGTATTCATGTGAAGGAGCACATGATAAATAACTACCCTTCACATCTTAAAATCTATACCGATGGATCTCTTCTAAATAGCACTGATGGAGGTGCAGCTTTCATCATTCCCTCCTTAAAGGTTGAAAAATTGTACAATATTGGAAAGAATCATTCTATTTTTACAGCAGAGTTAACTGCCATTCTGATGGCTTTACATTACTTAGTTGACTTTTCTCGGGCTGTTTTACAGGTATTGTCATGTGTTGATTCAAAATCTGTGTTACAATCTCTTAAAAACTCTGGGTCTAATATTAAACAAGATCTTATAACTGAAATAAACCACATTATACACTTTCTCATATTAAGAGGCACTAGTGTAACCTTTTACTGGGTACCATCGAATTGCAATATGCTTTTATAATGTAAAGGTTGATAGAGCAGCTAAAAATGCGGCAGCAAAATTCAAACTCTGCTGCTGTCTTGAATATACCAATGTCAATTCATGAGAATTATAACTTGATAGAAAGTGCTTGCTGGAAGCATGTTAGGAAAAAACAAGAAGATGCGGGGTTTTCCCATGGTACCACTTCGATTTTTGACCTAAATTTCTTTCTCTCTTCTCGTTTTGGGTTAGATAAATCACGCCAAAGGCCAGTCATAAGTCTTATTAGTAGACTGAAGTGAAATGCTTTCCATACACATTTTTCTAGAAATGTGCATTGTGTGTGTGGTGGGGCAATCTCGAACATTCATATTCTTTTCGAGTGCCAAATGTTAAAAAAGCAGCTGCCCACCATTCGTGAAAGATATTTGCAAAAGGTTTTGAATAACTCAACATTGCTCTGTGAAATTGCTTTGCTGTTGAAAGAGAGCTGTGTTAGTAAATTGCTATGGCACAAGTAAGTATGTCATAAATTTTATTGATTTGAAGAATAAGAATTCTACCCACCATGGTATACTTTTCGAAATTGTTACCTTTTTTCCCAGTGTTCTTTTAGCACGGAATATACGAAATGCATCTTTTTTATCTGTTGTAGTTTAATTAGCTATTTATTCATAAGGTAAAATCATTTCCTTCATTGTATTATAGTTACAGTAGTTAGACAGTTCCTTAACCCTTTTTTCTTAATTGTTTGCCTTTTTGTATCTAATATCACTTAATGTGAATAGACGTTAAATTGAAGAACAACACAAACAAGACAGACACAATCACAGACACACAGACAGACATAAACACGCATGACACACACACACACCACACACACACTCACACGCCACACACAAACACATCACACACACGCACACACACACACACAC
>CM054163.1:8382151-8384651 GCA_028751875.1 Rapana venosa
GTCCAAAACAAAGCGAGACGATATAGACCTAGCAGTGGTATCCTAAATAGTTTAGCACTTCAGAACTTAGAAATCAGGCGCAGGTAACCAGGTTCTTCATCATAACGAAAATAGTGTTGCAAAATATTAAAGCAAATTTGCAAACAAGGCAAGAAGATGGAATATTAATAAGACAGCATTTTAAGCATAATTGAGGGGGGTCAATGTTGTTTTTAATGTCCTGAATCGAATCATGTCCGGTTCTAGGATACCCACTCTTCAGAGATTGTTCAACTTGTTGAAATGCCCCCAATAGTGGCACCTCACAGCAAGGATGAGACTATAAACCGAGTTCCCGTGTTCGAACGCACGCAGAACATCTTAAAACCTGTTCCGCATTTCGGAAGAGTAGGCCATTGTGTGCCGGTGGGAACGGATGAGAAAATTTACAAAACTGCATACACACGGGGACCGGATACAAAAAAGCACACACGTGCTTATTCCATTATCCTCGATATAAAAGAATAGAAGAAAGGAATATAAAAGACACTCTCCATAACTGAACAGTCTCTGTTGCATTTAGAAAAATATTTAATACGATTTTGATTATGCTTTCATTTGCAAAAATGAGGGCATAAAAACGTATGTGCTTTCCTTTTTTTTACATCCAGTCACCTTGTCCATGTGGGTTTGCAAACCTTGTCTACGTCCTTGCTGCTACAAAAATGGCCTGCTGTTCTGAGAGGAATAACAGGTCTAAACATACATGCAAGATGCTCTGCTCGAGTTTACGATAAACGAACTTGGTTTGTAGACTCATCGGAAAGACTTACGTTGGAGTGGAGTTGGCCTTGATGTTAACTCAAGGGGCAAACAATCTCTTTGAACAGATGTCTCCAAGGTGGGCTCGAACCTTGGCTGTAAACCGGACCTCCCACCTCCCCTCACCTGTCCCCTAGTCCCCTGAACCGTGGGGTCTCTAATGAAGGTTTTACAACCCCATGCCGGACCGTCAGCTGGCAACGCTGTGGCCACAAGTCTGCCCCCTCCTTATGGAACAACAAGCCACACATTGCCAAAACGAATCAATCCAGAAACATCGTGATTAACAAAAGAAAGCATACAACGAATAGCAAGAAACACACCAACTAACGATTTGTTCAGGGTTCTAACTCTGTAATCTGAAGCCCTGGACAATGACGCAGCGTCTGAACATGTACCGTTCACATCAGGCTGATGCAAGGCATTCTCCTTCATCACTGCAAGACAGATATGAACGAGTTTCAGTTTAACTCTGTGCATAGGAAACATCACTTCTGTTACCTTCTGGCTGTTCTGTTTTAGATGGTTCTGTGTAATGAAAATAAGGACAAACAATATTGATGAAGAAAACATAATAATGGTGATGATGGTCAGAGAGTTCAGATTATGAAAATGAAAGAAAAGGAGGACATTGACCTGTCGTGAACTATGCGCGCATGGGCGATTATGTGTGTGTGCATGCGTGTGCATGTGTGTATATGTGTGGTGTGTGCGTTTGTATGCGTTTCTTGTAAGTGCATGTGTATGCATGTGTATGTGTGTGTGTGTGCGTGTGCATGTGTATACATATTGCACCGAAGATGAATGACGCTATATGACCATACAGAATGGCACATTTTCTGAAAGGACAAAGCTAGATGAGGCAGAACTGGTTGTGGGTGGGAATGGTCAGATTCAGACAGATATTGGGGGTATATCATTAACTCAATAGATGCTTGGACCTTTCTGTGTGTTTCTTCTCTTGTAGTGTATCAAAATATGCATGTTAAAACAATCATTACTCTATTTGGGCCTGTTGTGGATTGAAACACATTTATGGAAAAGTGCCCAACCTGCAACCTCGTGTACTTCTTCTTCCTCGAACGCTCAAACAGCAACTACTGCTGTCTGTCATATGAGCGAAAATGGGTGGCACTGAAGGTAAGCGCCTGACAACCCAGACCCAGCGTACCCAACTTGGACGTGGCAGAGCATTGTTATCTTTTAAGTCTTTCTAAAGGAAGGCAGGGGAATGGACAAAGACAGCAGAGAATGTACAAGAAGGAGGTGACGGGAAGAAAACGAACAAGGCAGAAACAAAGAGGATAGAAAAGAGGGAATTTCCTGTACAGGATTTCCAGAACGTTAAAATATTTATACTGATAGTGCCCTGGCATCCCCATAGGGAATTGTGTGTACGCAACGGGTCCACTATCAGCTATGCAGGGTGTGAGGAATGTAGGGAAGAGTGCATGTAAACTTTTGTGCTCTGTTATGTAAGCTGCTAGCCAACAGTCAAATCTGAGGCAAAGGCTAGACTATTTTGTTTTCTTCTGTGTATCATGACTTTCTTTGATGAAACTGTCAAGGTCATGTTCACATAAAATGTTGTAGATTGTTAACATGTAACCTCTGTCTATCCAGTCACAACTCCTGCATGGAAACACACACACACACACGCACGCACGCACACACACACACATACACACACACACACACA
>CM054163.1:8387151-8389651 GCA_028751875.1 Rapana venosa
AATGACAGCATTTCAGGCATTTTTCAGTTTTAACGGGGCCGATGGCCTGATCTGACTCCAGTTTCGGCTCCTGGATAATACTTTGTCAGAGGTCCTGACAGTGATTGAACGTTTACCATTACTGTTATATCATAGCCAGACACTTTTCATAGTTTAGAAGTGTCAATCGAATTCACAAGACTATGTGATATCCTTGTGGCCTATTGAAGAAGCCATCAAAACATAATGGTAAAAAGAGGCCGAAACGTGTTGAACATATAATTATGTTGCACAAAAATCAAATGTATATAGAAGAAATACAACACTTAAAGGGACGGGATCAGCTCAGTGGTCGGAGCACTCGCTTTCCCCCAGCCAAGTTAAGCAGCGTCGAGCGTGGTTACCAGTTGGATGGATGACCGCTCGCATGCCTAGGCTTCAGTGCAGTCCCCCAGTTCACCCAGCTGTAAATGGGTACCTGCCCTCATTAGGGTCAGGGAAGGTAAAGCAGCGAGGGAGAGGAGATGGGCGCCGCCCTCACTATGCTGGCCTCTAGAGAAGCTGAGGTTTCTGACACCTCACTCCCCTACGACCTTATAGGTTATGGAGCATCTTCACCTTACTTAATGACTCTCAGCGCCCTATGGTTGGGAATCTGATTAAAAGGATGCAAATTATGTCGCAAGTTTTGCATCCAGCTAAATGGTCTGTCTTTGCTAAATTATGTGTACATACATACCTACACACATACATAGACCTACATACCTACACCTGTGATGATACCGAGTAGCAGGGATAAAGACAGGGTAGGTAAAGCATGTAACAATGTGCAGCAACCAAGCAATACGAGACTCAGGGAAGACAGTCGCTGCGAATTGTCTTTTATTGCATCCCGTACTTTCTGGCTAACAGGCTGACCCACTCTCTCTACTTAGGCACACGTCCTCCTGTATAACTATGCATATGGCGCCGACTGCAAAGAAAGCACCACGAAGCTACCGCAGAATCGGCTGATTTGGGCCAAAATGGAGGACATTCTGTGTTTCCTCATGCAGCTTCAATGGTGATTATCTTGCTGCTTGCGCCATAACACTAAGCATCAAAATAAACGAGAAAATACAAGCTTTGAAATGCATTGTTGCATTTTAAACAGCAGCTGTCAGACTGCAAGTTAATTGCAATTCAGTCCTCTAGGCTTACTTTTAACGTACTTGAGCTATGTTATTCAATAATAAACCATTAAAAACACAAAACGACAAAATATGCTACCACTGAGAAAGGAAGAATGCGATCCAAAGTTTATATATATATATATATATAATCGACGAAATATGTATGCTAAGAGATATTTTTACTTAAACAGCCATACAGAAATACAGATCTATGCTAATAAGCTACACATTCACTTCTCTTCAGTCCAACTTGTAAGCAACAACAATGGGAGAGTTTAGGTCATGTGTCCAAAGACGTCATAAGTCTTGAGATCTGTTATCACTTTATCTGGGCATTGTTTTATTTATCTAAAATGAAGTTTATCCTGTATCATTTTCAATGCACAATACCATGTACTGCAAACGGCTACACTAACAGGAATTCAGAATGTGTTGCCGATCCAGAGATCAAGGCGGCATAAGTTGACATTGTGCAATGGGTAAAAATAGCAATTACAAACAAAGGCCTATCTCTGTCGTTAATGATAAATCGCGTAAAGATAAGACTGTCAACAATTATATCCATGAATATGTACAAATAATATAGCTTATCATTGTTGCTGTTAATAATCTGTCTTTCCTAGATCTAGCATACAATTAAATTTAAAGAAAATAACTGAAATCACCCCTCTCTCTCTCTCTCTCTCTCTCTCTCTCTCTCTCTCTCTCTCTCTCTCTCTCTCTCTTGAAGGACAGCACAGAGGCAAGAAGAACAGGAGGCAAGTGAAAGTGTGATGCCAGAAGATTCACCATGTTTATTTGTGCCCACACCTCCTTCAAGATGTGCCGTGTTACACACTGACACACCCCATAGAATGGAATCACTACAAATCAGTATTTTCTGTCACATAAAGGATAAATAAAACATCAGAAGACACACAGCTTTGAACAGAATAACATCCTATCAAGCCCTCCTGTAATGGGGGAGGGAGGAATGGCAACTGACAAACTGTGATATTCTTCAGATGGCATGGCATGTAAATGGGGTACTGTATAAAATGCCGTTGTGTATGTATGTATGTATGTATGTATGTATGTATGTATGTATGCAGGAATGCTGTATACACGCTATTTCTTTGTTATGTACAATATTGAAGTGCATTCATGCACATGCTACTATTACTAATTAACGTTTATTGATATTTATAATGCTTGTCGTAACAACAAAAGGAATTTTTTAAATATTTTTTTAAACACAAAAAACTGACTCACCCCCTTTTGCCAACAACACACTGTCGCAAGAATGTGCACGCGCAATCCCGCATTCACCAAGTGCTGTCAAAGAGTCGGAGAAAAAAAAGCATACTGAC
>CM054163.1:8394651-8402151 GCA_028751875.1 Rapana venosa
GCTGGTTTTCCCCCTTTACCCAAACTCCGTGTATTGTGGCCTAAGGTCAATGCACATATTGAAACTGTTCAGAGCTCAGAGTTCTCTCTCTCTCTCTCTCTCTCTCTCCTCTCTCTCTCTCTCTCTCTCTCTCTCTCTCTCTCTCTCTCTCTCTTTCCTAGCCAACTTTCTAGTTTCATTCTTTCTGCCCGTCTTTCCTCTATCTGTCTCTCAGTCTCTGTCGGTGTATGTGTCTGTGTCCGTCGGTCTCTATCTCTCTCACTTTTTCTCTGTCTCTGTCTCTCTCTCACTGTCTCGCTCTTTCTCGCTCTCTCTTTTCAGTTCTCTCTTTCCCTCTCTTCTTCTTTCGCTCTCACTCTGCCTATGTCTGTGCTCGTATATCTGTCTGTCTCTGTCTCTGTATTTGTCTCTGCGTCTGTTTGCATCTGTCTCTGTCTTCTGTCTCTCTCCTGTCTCTCTTTCTGTCTCACTTTCTGGCTCACTTTCTCTCTCTCTCTCTTCTCTCTCTCCTCTCTCTCTCTCTCTCTCTCTCTCTCTCTCTCTCTCTCTCTCTCTCTCTCTCTCTCTCTCTCTCTCTCTCTCCTCTCCCCCCTTTCTCTCTCTCTCTTCTCTCTCTCTCTCTCTCTCTCTCTCTCTCTCTCTCTCTCTCTCTCTCTCTCTCTCTCTCTCTCTCTCTCTCTCCTCTCTTTCCCTCCGTGTCTCTGTGTTTATGTATCTGTCTGTCTCTCTGTCTCTGTCTCTCTCCTATTTCATTTCATACTGTCTCAATCGCTGATACCATCTTTTTCTCAGTTTCTGTTTGTCTGGCTAAATGTCTGTCTGTCTGTCTGTTTATCCATGTTTGCTTATGTTTATATATGTCTGTCTGGCTCCATAATAAATTTGAAAGCCGATTCAAATCAGATTGTCACATCCCAACCCAACCCCCATGGAGCTCACAAACAAACAAGACAAACAAATACATAAGCACACAAACAAAACAAACACACAAACATCAGGCACACCATTTAACAAGTCATGCATTTTCCTTATACGAATTGGGGCCGGGATGCATTCTTTCTGCTAACCAGACTGTCAAACAAAAATCACACACACACACACACACACACTCACACACACACACACACACACACACACACACACACACACACACACACACACACACACACACACACACACACACACACACACACACACACACACACACACACACACACAGAGTCCTTCGATGAGACTATAAATCGAGGTCCCGTGCGTGAACGCAGCAGAACATTTGCCACACGTTAAAATCCTGCTTACGCTTTTCGTAAGAGCAGGCCATTGTGTGCCGTGGGAACAGATGACAATTTACAAAACTGCATACACACGGGGACTGATGTAAAACACATAAGTTTTTATTGCATTATCCTCGACATAAAAGAATTTTAAAAATAATTAAATTTAAAAAAATAAATAAACACACACACACAACACACACACACACACACAACCACACACACACACATACACACAAACACAACAACACAACACACACACAACACAACACAAACACACACACACACACACACAACACACACACACACACACAACAACAACACACACACACCCTCACATACACACGCCCACACAACAACAACATACTCTAATAGAACTGAGAGTGAAGTGTAAAATCGCATCAACCAACAAACCACAAACGAACATCCTCTTCCACAGCACCACACACACACACCGACACGAACAAACAAAACACACAACACACCAATCACACACACGAACACACAAACACACACACACACCACACACACACACAAACACACACACGCGCGCGCGCTGTAGGCAGGCAACTTAACAAGTCATACTTTTTTCTTATATAGAGATTGGGAGTGGGGTTTGGTATAATCCATTTCCTCTGCCATCTCAACCCATTTTTTTATATCAATTTTATTCTGTCTCACGAAGACGGGGAAATTCTGATTACTTTCACACTAGAAAAGACTGCAGAGAGTTATCTGAATTTCATGCTCCAGGAATCTTCCTAGATGTAAAAAAAAAGATTCATTTCGAACATGAAAAAGAATGGGTTAAAATTTTATCAATGTGTGTGAGTAAGCTGGTGGCTTGTGTATGTGAGTGAGTGAGTCTGTGTGTGTGGGAGGGGGGTGGGGGAGGGGTTGTGAGCTATGTGTTGTGTTGTTTGAGTTGTGTGTGTGTGTGTGTGGTGTGTGTGTGTGTGTGTGTGTGTGTGTGTGTTGTGTGTGTGTGTGACTCCGTGTGTGAGTGTGTGTATGAAGGAGAGAGAGAGAGAGAGAGAGAGAGAGAGAGAGAGAGAGAGAGAGAGAGAGAGAGAGAGAGAGAGAGAGAGTGTGTGTGTGTGTATGTGTATGTGTGAGTGTGTGCGTACCTGCGTGCATGCGTCTGTGTTTGTCAGTATGTGTGCGAGCGTGCGTGCGTGTATGCGAGCGTATTTTTGTGTGCATGTATGTATCTACGAGTCTCTCTGTCTGTCTGTTTATCAACCTGTCTCTCTGTCTGCCTCTCTCTTTGCCTGCCGTTGCGTTGTGGAAAGGAGATTGCAATAGAAAAGATTTTAAAAAAGAGTAAGACAGCGAAGTATGCACACGAGCACACACAGCCATAAGAAAAACATAAAAACCCAATTGGATAAGGGCTGGAGGTGATGGATGGCAAAAGGCATATTGGAATAAAACACTACAAACAAATAATTTGATACAGTAAAAGGCTGCTGCCAAAATCCAATCAAATAGATTGAAGAGATGAACATGTACAGAACACCTAACCCAGAAAACAAACAACCTTTCTGTCAAAACAGCTGGGGATTAAAAGATGTGGAAGACAAGCAGGCACTGCAAAAAAAAAAGCAAAAGGAGAAGAAACCAACAAACGAAACATATAACCTTTTTTTTCAGTTTCACGGCTAAAGCTCCCAGGTTCAACGATGGTGAGATTTTTGCATAAGCGACCGGTTTTGCTCTCTGTGAAGGTAGCTGCATTCCGACTTGGAAAACAATCAGTTAGGATACATTGATTCAACGACATACGCATAGACAATCCACTACACCAAGGTAAACAAGGCAAACCAAGGCTGACATATATGCGTACATGCATGCATGCATGCATACATACATACATACATACATACATACATACATACATACATGCATACATGCATACATACATGCATACATACATACATACATACATACATACATACATGCATACATACATACATACATACATACATGCATATATACATACATGCATACATACATGCATACATACATACATACATACATGCATTCATGCATACATACATATATGCATACATACCTTAACAGGCTTTTTTTTTTAAAAGTATCGTTTGGTCTAATCTAAAGTTTGATAGGCTATTTGAATGATATGGAATAGAGTCATTTATATCTCTTTTTTGCGTTTTTAAAATCATTCTAAAGTTGTGTATTATTGTTAATGCTGTAACTGCCTTTCCTGGGATGATTGAAATACTATGATATGATTTCAAGTAAATTCATTGGAATTAATGGACAAACCAGTGTGCAAAATGAGACTAAACATCTATCTATCTATCTGTCCCGTAGTCTGAAGACCGTGGGGCCACCCTCAAAGACTCAACAACCAGTTCCCGCCATTCCTATCTCTGCTCTGCCTTTCTCAGGGTTTTGTTGAGTTCTAGGCCTGTCCATTCGCTGATGTTATCCTCCCAGCTCTTCCTTGGTCTGCCTCTTCTTCTTCCTCCTTGGACAGTGCCTTGTAAAACTGTCTTTGCAAGTCCTTTGGATCTTGTGACATGCCCATACCATTTAAGTTTACGTTTTTTTTACGATCGTTAGAAGGTTGTCATAGGGTCCAATGGTTTGCTGGATTCTGTTATGCACGCTTTCGTTGCTTATGTGGTCTTTGTAGGAGATGCCAAGGAGTCTCCGAAAGCACCTCATCTCCACCGCCTGTACTCTTCTCTCCAAATCTGCAGTCAGGGTCCATGATTCACAGGCATACAGAAATATGGATATGACAAGGGAGCGCATTAGTCTGATCTTGGAGATAAGTGAGATATTTTTATCTCTCCAGATGGTGTTTAGTTTTGACAAAGCTGTTATTGTCTGTGCAGTCCTGCATACTACTTCTGGCTTGGATCCCTGGTCTGATACAATGGCTCCCAGGTACTTGAAGCTTTGAACTGTTTCCAGCTTCTGGTCATTAACCCTGATATCAGTGCTAATGCCGTTGGTGTTATTCTGCCACCAATGCTGACTGATCCTTCATGATGTTCCAGTGCATCAGCCATGATTCTCTCAAGGAAGATGTTGAAAAGAGTGGGTGAGAATAGACAGCCCTGCCTTACTCCAACTGTTGTTCGAAACCATTCTCCAATGTTGTTGTTGTAGTACACTGCACTGGTGGCCTCGCTGTACAGCTGTTTGATGACTCTGATCAGGTTTGCATTGATGCTGTACAAATTCATGGTTGCCCACAAAGCTGCATGCCACACCCTGTCAAATGCCTTCTTAAAATCGATAAATACGTGCTAAAGGTCTTGTTGATGTTAAAGGTACCGCTCACATAGTATTCTGAGGTTGAATATCTGTTCTGTTGTGCTGCGCCCTGCTCTGAAACCTGCTTGTTCCTCAGCAATGATGGTCTCTGCCTGTGGCTTCAGTCTATTCAAAATTTATCTGCAGCATGACCTTGCTTGGGTGGCATATGAGGCTGATTGTGCGGTAATTATGGCATTGTTGTAGATTTCCTTTCTTGGGGAGGGTGATGATGATTGACTGTGTCCATGGTGTTGGCCATTTTCCTGTCTGCCAGATCTTGTTGCAGATTCTTAGTAGGGCGCTGATCATGGCTTCCCCTCCAGCTTGAACCAACTCAGCTGGAATGTTGTCAGCCCCTGCTGACTTTCCCTTTTTTAGCGATCTGACTGCTGTTTCCACTTCTTCTCGGAGGATAGGGTGACTGTCTGTGTCTTTGCTTGCTAAACATACTAAGGTAAAAAAGTAAAGGTAAAGGTGTCCCACTACCCATGTCGTCATAGGGGAGCGAGGCATCTGAGACCTCAACTTCTCTAGGGGCCAGTATATTGAGGGCTGCGGCCATCTCTTCTCTCACTCGCTGCTTTACCTTCCCTGACCCTAAAGAGACAGGTACCCATTTACAGCTGGGTGAGCTGAAGGAACATTACTGAACCCAAGGTGCGCAGACGGTCACCCATCCAAGTGGTAACCACACTCCACGCTGCTTAACATTAGCTGGGGGAAACGAGTGTTCTGACCACTGAGCTATCCCGTCTTAAGGAACAACACAAGGAGAAATGTAATAGCATTAATGATATGTTGGTCACAGTTTTACTCTTTCCCTGTGATCTCTGTGTATGACTGCCCAAAGAGGCAGATGCCTATGAACATAGCTCCAGTTTGCATCTTTGTGTTTGTCTGTATCTCTTTAGATTTCTTGTTGTTGCTGTTTTCAGGATATGTCTACGACCGTTTCTTTTTGTCTCTTTCCATTACTTTCTCTTTCTCCGCCTTTCTCGCTCTGTTCTTCTGTATCTGTCTCTGCCTCTGAACCTAGCACTCTGTCTCTACCTCAGTCTCTGTCTGTGTCTCTTTCTCTATTTCACTTGCTCTCTCCTCCGGGTGAGACTATAACGCAAGGTTTGCGCACACGTTAACACACGTTCTATATTTTGGAAGAGTGGAATACACACCCACACCCACACACATATCCGAAAATCATTTTCTTACGAAAAAAGCAAAATTGCTTTGTGATAAAACTGCTGAACAAAGCAAACGTCATTTTTGGTCTTCCTTTTGCTTTCAAGAAGTTAACACTCATAAGGATCTGCAAAAGGTGTGGAATAGATTTAAAGATATGAAAAGTGGGGTTAAGAGTCCAAACTGTCCCATCAAGATTGAAGACAAGGAACTTCCATCTAAGTCAGAGAAAGTTGATACTTTCATAGAAATGTTCACAGATACAATGAGTACTAAAAGCCTTTCAGAAAAAGGCAAAGCTTCTAGAGAAAAAAAGCACAAAATGATATTATAAAGATCCTGTGGGAGAAAATAATCTCTGTGTCAATGCTCAACTGCAAAAGTTAAGGATGCTCTCCTTTCACTTGGGACAAAAAGAACATCCGCTGGTATAGATGCTGTTTCAAATGAATTATTGAAACAGCTGCCCGATAATTGGATAATGGTATTACTTGAACTACTCGAAAGCTGCTGGTCCAAGGGGGTCATTCAACATATTTGGAAACATTCCGATTTTTTTATGCCAGTCCTAAAGCAGGGTAAATCTAAAGTGATAAAAACAGTTACAGACCAATTGTTTTAATAGCATATACAGGAAAACTTATGGGAAAAATCATTTTAAACCGACTAATATATTACTGTGATAAAAAAACAATTAATCCCTATTATTCAAGCGGGTTGTTGAACAGGCAGACCCACAGCAGATCATTTCGTGAAACTCAGTACTCAGATTAAACATCAATTTGCTTGTAGGAAAAATGTGCAGTTCTGGCATAAACGATTACTGTATAAAGTAAAATCCATTGGCTTTTTTGGAAATATCTATCATTATATTAAAGCCTTTCTTTCAGAAAGATGCATGAAGGCCAACGTTGGAAATTCCTGTTCTACTTTACGATTTCCAACAATGGGTATTCCACAGGGATCAGTCATTGCACAGCATCTTTTCAATATTTTTCTTTATGATCTCCCTTAGTGTCTTTCAAGTAACGCTATCCATGTCCAGTATGCTGATGACATCTGTATGTGGAATGAACGTCACAATGACAAAGAAAACATCAAAGAGGGATCTAAATCATTTGAAAAATATGTAATTGTCAGAGTTAAATAAACTTAATGACAATATCCTTGATAATGGTCTGTTTTCCAGATTGATGGGAAAGCTTTGGAATATAAATCTATTGTGAAGTTTTAGGGGTACATTTTACACTGACACAATGTTGGAATTATCATATTGAATATTGAAATACTTAAGCTTGGACAAGTCTTAATCTCCTGAAAGTTATTGTTAAACAAGAGTGGGCTCATGATGTAGCTGTTTTAAAACATCTCGCATTATGTCTTGCATGTTCTAGACTCATCTATGGCCAGGAAGCATTTTTTAGTGCTCCAATTTCTTTATTACAGAAAATGACAAGTTTAGGCTGCAAGGCTTTTCGATTAGCTCTGGGGGATACCTTTTTTATTCATCATCCTTTGGTACATATAAAGAGATAGGTATTTTGCCATTAGATACTTATCGACAACTGGCCGTGGCCAAATATCTCTTACGTTGCTTAAACAAGAAACCAATGTAGACTCCGAAATCAGTGTAAGATCTGATGTCAACTTTCCTAAAAGATCACATACTATTCGTTCAGTTATCACAGCTAGAACCTATCCTTCTCAAATATTTGATAAGGCAGAAATAGGTCCTACAAAAATAACGAAA
>CM054163.1:8407151-8412151 GCA_028751875.1 Rapana venosa
TCTTTCTCTCTTCCTTTCTTTCCTTCTTTCTTTCTTTCTTTCTCTCTCTCTCTCTCTCTCTCTCTCTCTCTCTCTCTCTCTCTCTCTCTCTCTCTCTCTCTCTCTCTCTCTCTCTCTCTCTCTCTCTCTCTCTCTTTCTCTCTCTTTCTCTCTCTTTTTCTCTTCTTTCCCTTTCTTTCTTTTTTCTTTCTTATTTCATTATTTCGTTCATTCTTTCTTTCTTTCTCAATCCTCCACCACAAGCTAGACCCCGACTCATTTACTGGCTGTCTCGCAAACCTCAACACAAGTCTTGCTCTCACGCAAAAAAGCAGAGGAGTTCATTTTCTCCCGCACACCACAGGATCTACAGTGTCTGGCCACCAAAACAGTACATACGGCAAACAGCTGCTTCGAAGAAGTGGGTGGCCTCATTGATTCAGAAAACAGGGTTCAGGTCTTACTAAAGACTACCGTATTGATTTTACAGGGCGGATGGGACACAGGATTGCCTGGTTGGTTAGAGCGTTGCGCATTGCGCTCACGATCTGCTGACCCAGGTTCGAATCCCGTTCAAGGGGATATTTTCTCCTAAAGTTAACATCAGTACCGACTCCACTGCCTTGAAAGTCCCTGGATGAGATTATAAACTGAGGTCCTGTGCGCAAACGCATGCAGGGCTTAGTGCTTACACAATAAAACTGTTCCTCTTTTTGGAAGAGTAGGTTGTTGTGTGTTGGCAGATACGGATGATAACATTGATAAAAACTGCATACACATTGGGACTGGATGTAATGAAAACATATGAGTGTTGGTTTTTTTCCATTATCCTTGAAATAAAAGAATTAATAGATAAAGAAAGAAAGAAAGACAGACAGACAGACAGACAGAAGAAAGAAAGAAAGAAAGAAAGAAAGAAAGAAAGACAGAAAGACAGAAAAAAGAATGAAAGAATGAAAGACAAGCAGGAAGAAAGAAAGAAAGAAAATAAAAGAAAGAAACGGAAAAAGAAAGAAAGAAGGAAGGAAAGAAGGAGGGAAGGAAGGAAGGAAGGAAAGAAAAGAAAGAAAAAAAGAAAGACAGACAGACAGAAAGAAAGAAAAAAAAGGAAAGAAAGAAAATAAGTAAGTAAGCAAGTAAGTTAAGCTGGATCCGATCCTATACACTCCAGTTGGTTCCTTGATAGAGTTGAATGTCGTTTAGGTCCAATACGTAGGCTGGCAGAAAACAGGTCCTTGTATTTCTGTGTAGCTACATTCACATGCTTGACACTGGGATCTGCAAACAGTTTAGACAAGTTAGTAAAGTTGTTTCTTAATAGGATTGGGGGAAAAACTGAACCTTTATAGAAATACAAGCTTTCATACGCTTAACAAGCCAGGCTGATATATATAAAATAAAAAAACCTGCATAGACAGCTTCAAAGTTGAACATTTAAAAAGGCATGAAGTTTTAATAAGCTTTTTCAAGGTAATGCAGGGGGGAAAACAACGGGATGGTTTGAATATAGTGCACATAGAATTCCAAAGGGTATGACAAGATTACACAAGTTTTCTAAATATTGCAGTATCACCCTTTCCTCTTCTTCTTTCTTGTTGTTGTTGTTGTTGTTGTTGTTGTTCTTCTTCTTCTTGTTCTTCTTCTTCTTCTTCTTCTTCTTCTTCTTCTTCTTCTTTGCAATTCTTCTTCTTCTTCTTCTTCGCAATTCTTCTTCGCAATTCTTCTTCTTCTTCTTCTTCTTCTTCTTCTTCTTCTTCTTCTTCTTCTTCTTCTTCTTCTTCTTCTTCTTTTCTTCTTCTTCTTCTTCTTTCTTCTTTTCTTCGCAATTCTTCTTCGCAATTCTTCTTCTTCTTCGCAATTCTTCTTCTCTTCTTCTTCTTCTTCCTTCTTCTTCTTCTTCTTCTTCTTCTTCTTCTTCTTCTTCTTCTTCTTTTCTTCTTCTTCTTTTCTTCTTCTTCTTCTTCTTCTTCTTCTTCTTCTTCTTCTTCTTCTTCTTCTTCTTCTTCTTCTTCACAATTCTTCTTCTTCAGAACTCTTCTTCTTCTTCAGAATTCTTCTTCTTCTTCGCAATTTCTTCTTCTTCTTCTTCTTCGCAATTCTTCTTCTTCTTCTTCTTCTTCTTCTCTTCTTCTTCTTCTTCTTCTCTTCTTCTTCTTCTCTTCTTCTTTTCTTCTTTTCTTTCTTCTTCTTTCTTTGTAAGTTTTCTTTGCAGTTCTTCTTTGCAATTCTTCTCCTTACTCCATTCCTCTTCTGTTTCTCCTTTATTATCACAATCATCTTCACCATCATGCGTAACTGTGTATTAGTATTTTTTTAATTACAGTTTTCGTTTCTCAATCATGTCTCAACGTACAATACTTTTCACTCTTTTCCATCCATACTAAAAGCTTTACTACTAAAAAGAAACCAGCTACATCCCTGTTAGCAGCATCAGCCGCACGTTGAAGATGCTACAGCAGCAACAGAACCGATCAAAGGTAGAACCAGCAACAATGTCGTTGTGTATATTCACGTTCACAACTAGAACCTTCAGCTTTGACAGTGGTAGTAGTAGTGTCTCCTTCAGCAACAGCGGCAGTAACAGCGACTGCGGCAGCAACAGTAGCAGCAACAGTAGCAGCAACCGCAGCAACAACAGCAGCAAAAACAGCAGCAGCCACAGCAGCAGCAGTAGCAACAGAAACAGCAACAGAAGCAGCAGCAACAACAGTAAGAGGAGCACCAGCATTAAAAAAGTAGCAGCAACTGTAACAGCAGCAACAAGAGCAGAAACATCACCAGCATCAACAACAGCGGCAAAAACCTAGAATCCATGCCGATATTTCAAAACAAAAGACAAAATGACCCTCATATAAAAGAACTCCTGCTTTTTTTTTAAAAAAGCACACAGAATGTCCAGGTAAAGTAAACCAAATATATATTACAGACTTCTACAATCAGTGTCCTCGTCCCTTTCAATTAGAGGATTTAATATAGCGCTGAATCTTTTAAACCACACAGGTATCTAACCCTGATTCATCAGAGTCCCCAAAATAGACACTAGTAGATTTATTCACAAGGAAGACATTCAGGAATAGATATTGAACTTTCTGCAAGGATTATATTGTCTTAAATGTCACTGTTTTGCCTCAATAGGGTGTGTGTGTGTGTGTAAAGTAGGAAAGTAAAACGTAAAGATAAAGGTGTTTCATAACCTATAAGGTCGTATGGGAGCGAGGCGTCAGAGACCTCAACTTCTCTAGAGGCCAGCATATTGAGGATGGCGCCCACCTCCTCTCCCTCGCTGCTTTACCTTCCCTGTCCCATAACCTAGGAGGTCGTAAGGGAGCGAGGCGTCAGAGACCTCAGCTTCTCTAGAGGCCAGCACATTAAGGGCGGCGCCCATCTCCCCTATATCGCTGCTTTACCTTCCCTGACCCTAACTAGGGCATGTACCCATATACAGCTGGGTGAACTTGGAGAAACTGTACTGAAGCCGAGGTGCGCAAACGGTCACCCATCCAACTGGTAACCACGCTCGACGCTGCTTAACTTGGCTGGGGGGAAAGCGAGTGCTCCGACCACTGAGCTATCCCGTCCCCGAAGTAGGGGGGTACACACAGATGTTTAAAAAAAAGGAAAGAAAACTAAATGCAAGGGAGGAAAGAGAGGGAAGGGTAGGGTAGCATGCGGCTGTAGACCACGGCCAGAGAGATTTGGGAGAGCATCAAGGCAGAGCATGCAGATGTCCGAGGTCTGTAAAGAAGGAGGTTCAGGAGTCTGAAAGTCTTTTAGGGCGCGGGGTGGGGGAAGAGGGTGGGGGTGGTGGGTACTGGGATAGGTTTCCTCTCTCTCTCTCTCTGATACTTTTTTCTTTAAAAAAAGGAAATAAGTATTATACGGCGCAATATCATCATCGTCGTCGTCGTCGTCATCGTCGCCATCGTCATCATCCTCATTATCATCATCATCACTATCATCATCTTTTTCTTCCTCGCAGTTCTTCTTCTTCGCAGTTCCTCCTCTTCTTTTTCTTCTTCTTCGCAATTCTTAGCAATTATTCGCAAGTCTTCTTCATCTTCGCAATTCTTTTTCTTCTTCGCAGTTCTTCTTCTTTGCAATTCTTCTTCTTCGCAATTCTTCTTCCCAATTCTTCTTCGCAATTCATCTTCGCAATTCTTTTTCTTCTTCGTAATTCTTCTTCTTCGCAATTCTTCATCTTCGCAATTTTTATTCTTCTTGTTCGCAATTCTTCTTCTTCTTTGCAATTCTTCTTCTTCGCAATTCTTCTTATTCCGCAATTCTTTTTCTTCGCAATTCTTCTCCTTTATTGAAAAACATCATTTTTATCACAAAACATGGGCACTGATGACACTTTCAAGCCATATTGTTCAAAACAAAGCGTAAATATAGTGAGCTGTTTGACATTGAAGGAAGAGAATGACATCGAGAGATAGAGAGAGGGTGTATAGAAATAGAGGGGGGAGGGAGAGAGGGGGCGGAAGAGAGTGAGGGAGGCAGGGGAGAGAGATGAAGGGAGGGATGAGGAGAGAGAGAGAGAGAAAGAGAGACAGAGAGAGCAGAGACAGGGATAGACAAACAGATACAAAGAAAGAGAGACACAGAGCGAGAGACAGACAGACACAGACACACAGACAGACACACCGGCAGACAAACATACCGACAGTGACAAATACAGATACAGAGACAGAATTTTTTTACTAGAAATGACACACGGGCAGAGGCCATAGCTTACTAAAAGAGTGGTGAGGAAGTGGGACCAAGATCAGACCCTCTGTCTACTCTTCCCCTGTGTGCCAGCTGCGAGCATATACTTACGCTGCTAAGAAAGCTGACCAGCAAACACACGCCTGTGATGAAAGCCTGGAGTCCAGGACTTAAACAGAGCACCGTAAAACCTAGGAACACACACACACACACACACACACACACACACACACACACACACGCACCACACCACACACAACACACACACACACATGGGTGGCATAGAGTATTCTTTAATCGAAAACATCAAATCA
>CM054163.1:8424651-8427151 GCA_028751875.1 Rapana venosa
ATCCAGATTTCACAGAATGTCTCGGCCACAAGGGCGCGGGGGACGGGGGAGGGGGGTGGCAGGGAGGGCAAGGGGAGGATGTCGGGAGGGGGAAGGTTGTAATATAAGGAAAAGAAGAAAGATAGAAATAAACAGGGAGAAGAAGGCGAAGAGGGATGGCTGTCTTTAGCGGTATGCAAATTTGAGCAAAGCTTCCGGAGGCGGGATAGCCTAGTGGTTAGAACGTTGCACTTGTGATCTGACTGTCCTGGATTTGAGCCTTCGACGAGACACCCGTATAAGGGATTTAACCCCCGTTCCCTCCTCCCCGCCCCTCACACACACACGCGCGCGCACCCACGCACAAACACACACGCGCATGAACACACACAGAGAGCACACACACACAACACACAAGCACGCATGCGCGCACACACACATACACACACACACACACACACAACTCTAGAGCTAACATCAGTGCAGACTGCATCTCCTGAAATACCTTAGGGTGAGATTGTAAACGGAAGTCCCGTGTACAACAAGCGCATGCAGGACATTTTGCTCTTAAAACCCGTTCTGCCTTTTGCAAGAGTAAGCAAACTGTGTCTCAGCAGAAGGAGACGGAAAGCATAAAACACTAAACCGGGCGCACACTAGAGTAGTGTTTAGACCAGCCGCCATGGCGCAGTGGTTAGCGCCTTGGGTTACGGACTGGAAGGTCGCGGGTTCGATTCCCATAAGAGTCATAGGGATTTTTCGGACTCCGGCCGGCTCCTACCCAGAGTGAGTGTGCTGTGGGCTCAGTGGGAAGACTGGGACCACACAGTCGAGCTTTATCCACTTAACGGATGCGAGTTTGAGAGTGTTGCTCAAATTACCTGACCAACACTGCAGGTGTCTGTATCTCTCGGGCCTGGTTGACCCTGGGATATATTATGATAGTAAGCGTAGAGTACAACCCTGTCAAGTAGTCTCAAAGCATATGCACTTCCACAGCAGCATAATTACGTCATCCTCATTGTCATCATGCAATTAAAAAAATTGCCTCTGATTTGGTGGTCCTGATTTCTCTGGTCTCATGGTGACCTCAGATTCGGTTTCTCCATACACTTCTGTGCCTGTGGTGAGTTTGTGTCAAAGCCTTTGGGGTCGGAGGTTTGCGGGGGACGGTCGTTGGAGGGACGTTGTGGTGGTTGCCACCTCGGGTGGGCAACTCACTCAGTCTGGCTCCGCGACTGAGCTAATACTGTCGTTAGTAGGGGGCTTAGTAGGTGGTGTCCTGCGTATGTTAGCTCAGAACAGGCACCACTGAACACCACTAAAGTGACCCAGCAGCAGTGCAGGGCCCCTCTGGCTGGTGGCCCCACGGCGGCCTGATAGTGATTGGCTCCCTGTGGACTTCCGGCCCTGAGGATGAGACATAACAAATCTGGGTGTGGCTGTGGCGGGGAGATTGGAATGAGCGGCGTGGGAACAGCAGGACGGGGGACGTCACGGAAGATGAGGCAGCAAAAAAAAAAAAAAAAAAAAAAAGAGTAGTGTTTAGACATCATCCCCGAAGTCGGAATGCGGCTACCTAAGGATGAAACCGTGTGAGTTTCCCTCACGTTAGAATGCAGGGACCTTAATTGTGTGTAAAGGGTTGCATATGCAGTATCTCATTATTTGGTAAACCTTGGAACATAAGCCGAGATATGTAAAACAAAAACAAAAGAAACACACACACACTCTCACACATACTCACTCACACATACACACACACACTCACACACACACACGCACTCACACACACACACACACTCACACACTAACACACACACACTCACACACACACACACGCACACGCACACACACACAACACACACACACACACACACACACACACACGCACGCACACACACACACACACACACACACACACACACACACACACACACACACACACACGAGCACGCACGCACGCACGCACACACACCCCTCTCCCCCCGGAACTGAAAAACAAAACCACAGCAATGAATATAGCTGAGAGATTTGGAACTGCGAAAGTAGTGCGGAGATTTATATATAGGATTTTTTTTGTCTTTTTCTTGTTGATATTTTTTTTGTTGGAGGAGAGGGGAGGTGATGGGTGAGTGGGGAGCAGTGGCTTTGGAAACATCTTGTAAATACTTTTCTTTTTCGATGGATTTCTGCCAATACAACTGTCATGGCTGGTTCTTATATCGAGAAAAAATGCTGATAAACATCATCATTATTGTGGCCAGGCCTTATTGTGTCGTCGTCATTGAAATCGTTCTCGGTGTCGTTATCATGATGCTGATGCTGATGTTAATGCTGCTGAGGTTGATGACGATTGATGAAAGTAATGGTTGACCTCCTCCTCCTCCGTTTCATTCTCCTCCTCCTCATCCTCATCCT
Source organism: Rapana venosa (assembly GCA_028751875.1). NCBI lineage: Eukaryota > Metazoa > Mollusca > Gastropoda > Neogastropoda > Muricidae > Rapana > Rapana venosa. Next base: position 8,427,052 of record CM054163.1, read on the forward strand.
CATCATCATCATCATCATCATCAGCAGCAGCAGCAGCAGCAGCATCACTGTCACCACCATTGGCTATCACCAAAGCCATTAATTACCACCACCACAATCA
>CM054163.1:8432151-8434651 GCA_028751875.1 Rapana venosa
ATAAGCACACATGTGCTTTTTTACATCCAGTCCCCGCCCGTTAGGGATACATCTTAATAATAATAACCCAATACTTATACAGTCTCACAATAAAAACAAGGGAGAGAGAGTGAGAGAGAGAGAGCATGCACAAGAGAAAGAGAGAGAGAGGGAGACATACATACAGACAGACAGACAAACAAACAAAAATTTAATAAAGAGTCAGAGCCCAGGAAGATGAAGATAAATGCCAGAGACACAGAACCAAATAGGCAAAAGAAGAAAAACAAATCATCACTACCAACAACAAAACAAGGTAAAGAAAACAACAACAACAAAAACTCAAAGAAACAAGAGGAGGCAAGCCCTGTGTAGATCATACAGAATGTTCTAGACAGCCTGTCGCCTTCGTCATTTCCGGCTCTATCTGCGACCTCACGCCACTTCCGCCACTTCCGGTGGTTAGGGAAGGCTATCCCCGGGGATGGCGTGATGTATGTGACGTCTGCCCTGTGTGGGAAATAAGGGCACTGGGAAATCACTCCCAATGTCACACGCCAGCCTAAACATGCGCAAGCACTTGAAAACCTACACCACACAACACAGCACACACACACACGTGTGCGCACACGCATGCACACAGACACACGCACACACGCGTCCTCGCGCGCATGCACTCGCACGTGCCCACACACACCCACACTCATATATGCATGAACGCACGTGCACACACACACGCACACACTTTCTCTCTCTTACTCTCTCTTTCTCTCTCTCCCTGTATGTCTGTCTGTCTGTCTGTCTCTCTCTCTCTCTAACGCACACACACTCTCTCTCTCCCAATACACTCTCTCTCTTCTCTCTCTTTCTCTCTTCTCCCTCCTCTCTCTCTCTCTCTCTCTCTCTCTGCACGTCTTTCTCTCGTCTCTCTCTCTCCTCTCCTCTCTCTCTCTTCTCTCTCTTCTCTCTCTCTCTCTCTCCCTCTCTCCTCTCTACACAACACACACACACACACACTACTCTCCCACTCTACAGACTAACTCCTCTCTCATCTCCTCTCCTCTCTCTTCTCTCTCTCTCTCCCTCTCTCTCTCTCTCTCTCTCTCTCTCTCTCTTCTCTCTCTCTTCTTCCCTTCCTCTATCTCTCTCTGTTCACTGACTGTTCCTTTGAAGTGTGAAGTCTTTCACCTGAACAGCATTCTGAAACCTACTCAGGCCATCTTCTATCTAGGATGACAAAGAAAGGAAGAATGGTAAAAGGCTTCTGGTCTGAGAGTCACGAGAAAACACTGCACAAATTTTGGACAAAGAACAAACCCGGTGGCTGCAGTAAACTTAGCGTCAGACGGGTTGCAAGAAGTTTAGTGTTTTATGGCTTTTCTGAAGTCCAGTTCTAAAATTGATCTTGAGTCCAGAACTGTTCCAGTGAAATTTACAGCAAGCTTTAACAGTTTTCTGTTAATGCATTCTGGGTAATAAATAAAGGGAAGAATCTTCTGGCTTTGTTTTTGAGTGGTACGAAATGTAAATCGATTTTTTTCTTTTTGAAATCTTTTTTTTAATAATGTTCAAAGCTCCACTCTGTTGGTACTTTGTTGTATTATAAGTTTGGTCTGTCAAGTAATTGGTTCGAATTTTAGTAGTTTTATGTTATAACTGAAATTGATTTGAGAATGAGGAGGTGGGGTGAAAAACTGATGACATTTTGTTTACAGCCTCGTGTTACATTTGTGTCAAATATTGAAAAGGCATCACTTGTAGAGTATGAAATATATCTACCCAGTTTTATGAACTGTTGCTATGAAAAAAAATCGAGTATTACCGCCAAAACAGAATTTTCAAACTCCAGAACCTTTATATCTACAATAAGTACAAAAACCCTATTACTGGGGACATGTTTTACAAACTTCCTTTTTTTAAAGTGACACAGGGGTAAATCTCCATATTTGCATCCATCAATTTATTACTCTAAAAAAAACCTGCATGATTTGTTTGGCCACTTTTAGACCTGTGTCCCACCTTCAAAATCAGACTCATGTGGCTTTAAAATGAAACGTGCTTTGGTTTTAAATGATTAACGATTTCATCAGTGTGGAACTGTTAATGATGCTACTGTGCTGATGATGCAATTTTGCCATGGCAGACCAGGCAACTGGGGCTGAGGGAGGAGGAGGGGAGGGGGTCAGGAGAGAAATGAAGAGGGATATGTTAATGGACAGGGGAACAAGAGTATGTGGTAAAAATAAAAGATGCAAATCAGCGCGGAGAGAATGGGTGTTGTTGTTGTTGTTGTTGTTTGTTCCATGACTTCAAGCACCCGGAAGGTCACGAAGACCATGCACTCTGATGCACTTCTTTCTACCGCCTGGAAACCACCAGGATAAGTGCAAGAGTTCGCGTGTATGACTCTTTTCCTTGAAGCACCTCACCATGGGGACGGGATAGCCCAGTGGTCGGAGCACTCGCTTTCCCCCAACAAAGGTTAAGCAGCATCGAGGATGGCTACCACTTAGATGGGTGA
>CM054163.1:8442151-8449651 GCA_028751875.1 Rapana venosa
GACAAACACACAGACAGACAGACAGACAACCATGCACACAAACAGACAGACGAAAGTCAGACGAACAGACAGACAGACAGACGAAAGTCATACAATCAGACAGCCACGCAGACAGTCATGCAGACAGACACACAGACTGACAGACAGACAGACGAAAGTCATACAATCAGACAGCCACGCAGACAGCCACGCAGACAGCCACACAGACAGTCATGCAGACAGACAGACAGACAGATAGAGAGACAAATAGACAGACGAAAGTCATACAATCAGACAGCCACGCAGACAGTCATGCAGACAGACAGACAGGCAGACAGACTGACAGACAGACAGACAAATAGACAGACGAAAGTCATACAATCAGACAGCCACGCAGACAGTCATGCAGACAGACACACAGACAGACAGACACACAGACAGACGAAAGTCATACAATCAGACAGCCACGCAGACAGTCATGCAGACAGACACACAGACAGACATACAGACAGACGGAAAAAAGTCATACAATCAGACAGCCACGCAGACAGTCATGCAGACAGACAGACAGACAGACAGACAGACGACTGGAAAGAAGTGGGTGAAAATTGAAAGGTGTGCTGGAGGAAGAAGCCCTGCAAGCCTGAACTGGGATAATGATGGTGCAAGCGCTGCTGAAGCCTTCCCTGCCTCAATGCCCTGTCTAATGACATGGAAACGGTGGGTGGGAGGGTGTTTGTGTGTGTGTGGGGGGGGGGGGAAGCGTAGGGGTGGAGGGGGGTTGGGGGAAGAGGGGGGTGAGGGTATGTGTGGGGGAAGGAGGGTGGGGGTACGTGTGTGTGTGTGTGTGTGAGTGGGCTTGTGTGTGTGTGTGTGGTTGAGGAGGTGGGTGGTCGTGTGTGGGCTTGTGGTGTGGTGGGGGGTGGGTGGGGGTGGGGTGGGGTGGTTCGTGTGTGTGTGTGTGTGTGTGTGTGGTGTGGGGTGGTGTAGGGGTGGGTGGTTCGTGTGTGAGCGTGCTGTGTGTGTGTGTGTGTGTGGGTGGTGTGGGGTGGGTGGTTCGTGTGTGAGTGTGCTTGTGTGTGTGGTTGTGGGGGGGTGGTTCGTGTGTGACTGTGTGTGTGTGTGTGTGGGGGGGGGGTGGTGTGTTGTGTGTGTGTGTGTGTGTGTGGGTGGTGTGGGGGTGGGTGGTTCGTGTGTGAGTGTGTGTGTGGTGGGGGGGGGGGGTCCGTTGTGTGAGTGTTGTGTGTGTGGTGTGGGTGGTGTGTGGGGTGGGGTCGTTGTAGTGTGTGTGATTGTGTGTGTGTGTGTGTGTGTGTGGTGGGGGTGGGGTGGTTGTGTGGGGGTTCTGTGTGTGTGTGTGTTGTGTGTTTATGTTTGTGTGTATGTGTTCTGTTGCGTTAGCGTGGATGTGTGTGTGTGTGCATGTATGTGTGTGTCTGTGGGATGTTTGTGTGTGTTTTTCAAATTATATATATAAATATATATAAATATAGATATATACACATATGTGTGCGTGTATGTGTTATGAGTTGTGTGTGTGAGTGTGTGTGTGCGTGAGTGCGTGCGTGTGTATATGTGTGTGCGTGTGTGTCTGTGTAGCTGTGTGTCTGTGAATGTATGTATGTATATATGTGTCTTCATTTACACTTCTACTCTTATTTCCCAAGAGGGGAGTGATACGAACCAGAAAACACGAGCGGCTTGACATATATCAAACTGCCAACCACCATGACACAATAAAACAACACACAAGAAGAAGAACATCAATAACACCTAGAAATCATCTTTTCTTTACTAGTACTTCTGGCAATACCAACGTATCATTGATTTCAACTCTTGCACACTTTTGCGATTATGTATTTCTTTTTGTTTCGTGTATTTTCTATTAAATAAACACCCTTCACGGGTTTTTTTCCATTATGGCCTGGATCGTGTTTTGGAAGCATTGGGGAAATACAATGATGCAAAATAAGATTTGCGAACACAATATAAATCTGCTAGTTGTAGGTAAAAGGCTTGAGGGAAGCGAGTGTTCTTACCGCTGAGCTACCCCGTCCCCTAGTATAAATCTCACGGCTGCTTGATTTAAATAAGGGGTCAAACTACCGATAAAATAATGTCGTTACTTTGCGGGTTTGCTCCAAACGCTTACAATTGCTCATATTCTTTTAGCATGCAGAGATTTGAAACAAACTGTTTACCTGTTTTTTCACAATCCGTTGCTTAGAGAAAATTCTGGAAGACATTTCAGTAATGAAAGAAATTGTCTTGTCATAAAGTCATATAGTCCTGTTATCAGATTGTTTTAGTTTTAAAATGTTTACTAGTTGTACGAATTGCAAAGTTAGTGTTTAAGCTGGGATCATTCCCCACCTCAACTTTCTTGTGTTATGGTTTTATTGGTTTTCTTACAGCTGTTTAATGTGAATAATTAGCTATGTCCTCACCCCAATCCACCCACCCCCCCCTGCACACACATACACACACACCCATACACTCAATCACTCAATCACTCACTCCTACTTTCCCGTGTGATATCACTAATTAGTGGAAGGGCGTTAAACTGAAGAACTAACTAACGAGCTCCAAACGGTTTTTGTTGTTGGATTTGTTGTTGTTTTTTTTTTTACTGAAGCATGGCAGCAGGTTTCATTTCAGAAGAGACCCCAAGAACAGACTGCCCCAGTATAGCAGTCACGACTTTCACTGATAGCGGCCCTACACTATAAGCATGACAGCTCATCCAAACACTTTTATTTTCATTGTCATTTTATTCTTTCATACCGCGCTAAGTGGAGCCAGCTGGTCCACCGTTCGTCCACCATGCAGCGCCCCTACGACCCTGGCGGGTTACGGGACCAGTGAACAGTGATAATCGAATAAGTACTAATGTGCTTTTTTACATCCAGTCCCCGTGTGTATGTAATTTTGTAACAGAGGTTTGATTAGGACCTTGATTAGGACCATGATTAGGACCATGTTTAAGACCATGATTAGGACTTGTTTTGGACCATGTATTGTAGCTATTCAACGTGACAGGGTCCATCTTGTTTTAAGCGTTAGATGAGTTTCAATGTGTTTATCCTCTCATTGTTTTATTTCGAGGATAATGGAATAGGCTTCCATGTGGGGTTTTTCATCCAGTCCCCCTGTGTATGCAGTTTTGTAAATTGTGTCATCCGTTCCCACCGGCATGCAATGGCCTACTCTTACGGAAAGATGAACGGGTTTTAACGTGTCCGCAAGATGTTCTGCGTGCGTTCGCACACGAGACCTCAATTTATAATCTCATCCGGAGGACTTTTGAGGAGAGTGGAGTCGGCACTGATGATAACTCCAGAGGGAAAAAGTCCTCTTGAACGAGATTCGAACCCAAATCAGCAGATCACGAATACATCACTATACCACCATGCTATCCCGTTCCCCTATTGAAGAAACTAGCTAGCTATACTGCGTTTTCCGTTCTGCATACGTTTTCTGTTAGGTTAGTCTAACTTCTTCAGTCATGAATTGCAAAAAAGAGAATAATATAGTATATATTATGTACTATGTTTCTATGTACAACCTTTACCACAGTGCGTTTTGCACATTTCACTCATCCATAGTTCAGCCCCTCACACCCCTCACTCTTCTAAACACACACACACACAAACACTCACACACACATACACACAACAACAACACAAACAAACACACACAAACACTCACACACACATACACAAAAACAAACACAAACACACACACACACACACACACACTTTCGTCGTTCAACTTAACGCATTTCTCTCCTTTACTCCTCCACCCCCACCCTTACCACAACCTCCACCCAACCCCCAATCCGCGCATCATCCCACTTCTTGCCCCTGAATCCTCTCTCTCTCTCTCCCCCCTCCCCCCCCCCCCCCCCCCCCCCCCCCCCCCCCCCTCTCTCTCCTCTTTCCTCTCTCTCTCTCTCTCTCTCCTCTCTGACCCCAAACACATACAAGCACGAACTTGTAATCCGAATCTGAAAAACAACCCTAGGCCTCCAATCTATCTTTCTCTCCATTAAGCTTCTGAGAGTTGTAGCTGGCGTCTATGTATGATACGTTAGGGTGCTTCATCTTGTGTTCACACACAACAACAAGGGCAGCAAGCAGAAATAAGTTTGAACAAAACTTTGCAGGGGGGAAAAACAGAAGCATATATTTTGTGTGTGGAATTTGTTCGAGAGGAGAATGAAAACTATGTGATTTATTACTAAAGGCAAACCATACATCTTTTTCTATGTAAAAAAAACATGCAAAAGTTAAGAGAACGAAAGAAAAATGGTCGATTTTTGTCAAGAAAAGAAGCGTCACTTGATCAATCATCTTTCTCTTTCTCCATTTATTGATTGGCAGTGGTCATAGTTTTTGACTATTTTTTTAAAAGCTAGGGTAAATAATGAGTTTATATGATTTTCCTATCAATGGTTTCTATAATATTGTATCCCTGCATTGCTGTGTGTATGTGATTGTGCGTGCGTGCGTATGTGCGTGTGTGTGTGCGTGTGTGTGTGTATGTGCGTGCGTACGCGTGTGCGTGTGTGTGTTTGTGTGTGTGTTCGTGAGATAATTGTATTTGAAGTTATCTTGGAATGTTCATACCAATATGAACATTAATGTAGCTTTCTTGAGTCTTTCGAGATAATGATACATACGTATCAATGTGCCTGTCAGTATGTAATTGCCCTCCATAGGATGATTGACGCGTTTTTGACTTGACTTTGACTTGAAGATACAGGGCGTGTGTTATGTCCTTAAGTAGCTGTTGTCATAATGTGGACAGGCTAAAGGGAGATCAGAAATCCTCCCCTTGGTCTGAATGTTTCCTGTGAAAACAAGTTATCTTTCCCCATTCCTTCACAGAGGACGGGACAGCTCAGTGGTCGGAGCACTCGCTTTCCCCCAGCCAAGGTAAGCAGCGTCGAGCGTGGTTACCAGTTGGATGGGTGACCGTTTGTGCGCTTTGGCTTCAGTATTGTTCCCCCAGTTCACCCAGCTGTAAATGGGTACCTGCCCTCTTTAGGGTCAGGGAAGGTAAAGCAACGAAGGAGAGGAGATGGGCGCCGCCCTCACTATGCTAGCCCCTGGAGAAGTTGAGGTCTCTCACGCCTCGCTCCCCTAGGACCTTATAGGTTATGGGACACCTTTACCTTGTTATCCCATCACCACACACGATGTCAATGAGCAGAAGGCAAATTACATGACAAATCATTCCTAATTGGACAAAATCCTATTGTTTTCCTGAATGCGTGGCTCGGGTAAATGAAGACATTTTCCCCTCTAACATCGTAAATATTTGCGCGTGTATTTGTTTTACGTTAGCAGTATCGACAGTTTCTTTTTTTTTTATTCCTGTAAAGAAAAAGGTAAGGGTGTCCCATAACCTATAAGGTCGTAGGGGAACGAGGTGTCAGAGATCACAGGTTCTCTATGGGCCAGCATATTGAAGGCAGCGCCTACCTCCTCTCCATCGCTGCTTTACTTTCCCCGACCCTAAAGAGGCAGGTATCCATTTACAGCTGGGTGAACTAGGGGATTGTACTGAAGCCAATGCACGCAAACGGTCACCCATGCAAGTGGTAATCACGCTCTATGCTGTTTTGCCTTAGCTTGGGGAAAGCGAGTGTTCTGACTACTGAGCTATTCCATCCCCAAGATATTCATGCATCGTATTGTTTTGTATTGATTGCATTGCATTGCTTTGTATTGTATTGTGTTGTATTGTAGTGTAGTGTAGTGTAGTGTAGTGTAGTGTAGTGTAGTGTAGTGTAGTATAATGTAGTGTAGTGTAGATTAGTGTAGTGTAGCGCAGTGTAGTGTAGTGCAGTGTAGTGTAGTGTAGTGTAGTGTAGTATAGTGTAGTGTAGTGTAGTGTAGTGTAGTGTAGTGTAGTGTAGTGTAGTGTAGTGTAGTGTAGAATAGTGTTAGTGTAGTGTAGTGTAGTGTAGTGTAGTATAGTGTAGTGTAGTGTAGTGTAGTGTAGTGTAGTGTAGTGTAGTGTAGTGTAGTATAGTATAGTGTAGTGTAGTGTAGTGTAGTGTAGTGTAGTGTAGTGTAGTGTAGTGTAGTGTAGTGCAGTGTAGTGTAGTGTAGTGTAGTGTAGCGCAGTGTAGTGTAGTGCAGTGTAGTGCAGGGTAGTGTCGTGTATTGTAGTGTAGTGCAGGGTAGTGTCGTGTATTGTAGTGTATTGTCTTAGATTGTATTAGATTGTACTGTAAAGTATTGCATACTACTCTATATCACGGCAGATTTGTCTACGTGAATATCGGGCTGCTCTTCCCGCAAGAGCGCGTCGCCACAAGAGCAGCGCCACCCATTGTGTTTTTTTCGTTGTCCTGTTCGCAACAGTATCTATTTTGTTTTCATCTCAGCGTGGCTTTTTTCCTGCAGAATTTTGCCAGAGACAACTCTCTTGTTGCCGTGGGTTCTTTTACGCGAACTAAATAAGTATATGTTAATACACAGGACCTCGGTTTATCTTATCATCCAAAAGACTAGCACCCAGACCACCAGTGATGGTCTAATGGATGGAGGGTGGGAGTGGGGCGGTGAAATTTCAGGCTCAAAGGGGGATCGAACCAACTATCTATCTATCTTTCTCCCTCCCCCCCCCCCCTCTCCCTCACTCACTGTCTATCTGTCTGCTTGTCTGTCAATCTCTCTCTCACTCTCTTTCCCCCATCCCTCTTACCTCTCTGTCTCTTGCTCGCTCTCTCTCGCTCTCTCTCTGTATCTCTCTCTATCTATCTTTCTCCCCCTCTCTCTCACCCACTCTCTGTCCGTTTGTCTGTCTGTCTCTCCCTCTCTCACTCCCTCTCGCCACTCCTCTCCTCTCTCTCTCTCTCTCTCTCTCTCTCTCTCTCTCTCTCTCTCTCTCTCTCTCTCTCTCTCTCTCCCACTCTCTCTCCCTCTCCACACCCCCCTCCTCTCTCTCTCTCTCTCCCTCTCCCCCTCTCTCTCCCCCTCTTCCTCTCTCTCTCCCTCTCTCTCTCTCTCTCTCTCTCTCTCTCTCTCTCTCTCTCTCTCTCTCTCTCTCTCTCTTTCTGGTGTGCATTGATGAAGGGCTCAGGTGACTGTGACTCCTGTAATTAGCAGAGCTTTGACAGACCATCTGGGTCCTGCTGACTATCTACTCATGTACAATTTATCATCTGCCTTTCTATACGTTTGCCTGTCTGTCTGTCTGTCTGCCTCTCTTGTTCTTTCTTTCTTTCTTTTTTGTTTCGTTTTCTTTTTTCTGTTTGTTTGTTTGTTTGTTTGTTTCATTCGTTATTTCTTACTTTTTGTCTGTCTTTCTTTCTTTCTTTCCTTCTTCCTTTCCTTCATTCTTATCTTCTTTCTTGCTTGCTTTCTTTCATTCTTTCTTTCTTTCTTTCTTTCTTGCTGTCTGTCTGTCTGTCTGTCTGTTTGTCTCATTATCTTTCTATCTCTGTGTCTTTATCTATCTGTCTGTCTGTCTCTCTCTCTCTGTGTCTCTATGTATGTCTTTGTCTTT
>CM054163.1:8454651-8509651 GCA_028751875.1 Rapana venosa
GGTGGTGGTGGTTTTTTAAGGCAGGGAGGTAAACAAGATACTTGTTCGTCAACGTATGTGAGGATTTGTGTCACCTGTTTTAACTGCAAATAAACGTTAATGAAATATCAAAAGACAACAAAGAAGAATGTGAAGTTACACATAATTTCATGTCATTATTATCAAAACTACGGGATAATCGCATTTCTTTCTCTTGGAATTAAATCCTGGTGGCATTACTAAAGGACCGATTGAGCAAATAATGTTACTGATGCTGATAGAAAAAAACAGTGATAGATAAGTGGATTATTCTAATTCTAGTTTTACCAAGATCCATATGTTGTTTTTGTTCATTCCAATATAAACGATTCTTCAGAGGCAAAAAGAAGTCACGTGGGAAAGGAGGTGCAGAACTGTCTCATACAAGTAGGAAGCACGAATCGTGGGAAAGCTAAACAGCAGCTCCAGGTTAAGTAATCTGGATGATGAAGATCACCCCTGCAACTTGAACCTGACCTTACTTGCCCTTTGTGAGGTAGAGCTTGTTTACCCTGATGACCTATCAGATGAATCAGAGGAGGGATGAGGGGATGGATTTTGAAGTTAGTCGATTTTTTTTTTGTAAGTAAAGGAAGGTTTAAGTAAATTCACCCATGCCCTTGTTGTCAGAAATACTAATAGCTGTGTTACATGGGTTAGTTTTGTTTGTGGTCCAAGTGCCCTCTTGCCGAATTGCTGTTGAAACAAATATGTTTGTTTTATTCTATTTTCAATATTTTTTTTTATTGGAGACGGGATAGTCTGGTAGTTAGAGTGATGCGTATTGCACACGTGATCTGCTGACCTGGGTTTAAATCTCATTTAAAAGGATTTGTCTTTTGGAGTTAATATCAGTGCCAACTCCTCCCTCCACCCCCCAAAAAACAAAACAAAAGCACCAACAAAAAGCAACAACACACAAACAAAAAGTCCCTTCGGTGAGGCTATAAACCGAGGTCCCGTGTGCAAACGCACGCAGGACATCTTGTGCACACCTTAAAACCCGTTCCGCTTTTCGGACGAGTAGGCCATTGTGTGCTGGTAGAATCGGAGGACAGAATTTACAAAACGGCATACGCACAAGGAGACTGGATGTAGTGAAACAAACACGCACGAGTGTTTGTGCCATTATCCTCTATGTAACAAAATAAAATGAACATTTTAAAAATGCTACTTTATTGTCTGTGAGCCATTGAAACAGACAATATCCTATTACCGCAAGATGAGCAATGAGGATGAAGACGATGTGAATAATGCTGCTGTGGAAGTGCATCTGCTTTGAGACTACGTGATAGGGCTGTGCTCTACGCTTCCTGGTAATTGTTGCAATACTCTCAAAATTGCATCCGTTTTGTGGGTGAAGCTCAAATGTGTGGTCACACTCTTCCAATTGAGCACACAGCACACTCACTCTGGGTAGGAGCCGGTCGGAGTCCGAAAAAATCCCAATGATTCTTATAGAATTTGAATCCGCAAACTTCCAGTCATTAGTCTAAGGCATTAACCACCGTGCCATGATGGCGTGTGTTTGGTTGTATCACGACATCACACACACACACACACACACACACACACACACGCGCGCGCGCGCGCGTACACACACATATATAGCTATATCTATATCTAGATAGATAGATAGATAGATAGATAGATAGATAGATGGATAGATAGGTATGTGTGTGTGTTTGTGTGTGTAAGAGAAGAGGAAGAAGAAGAAAAGAGAGAGAGAGAGAGAGAGAGAGAGAGAGAGAGAGAGAGAGAGAGAGAGAGAGAGAGAGAGGCGACAGAGACAGGGAGACAGAGAATGAGGAGAGAGAGTGAGAGAGAGAGAGAGAAAAGTAGTGATAACTTTTAATAATTCGTAAATGTAGGAAACGATTGCCTGTTATTTTAAGACCCCTTTGTATGGTGTTTCATGCATTTACCTACGTAATAAGAAAATTCTTCACATTCTTGGAAACCACATAGTGGTATATGTTGTGTATAAAAGGTAAAAGGTAAAGGTGTCCCATAACCTGTAAGGTCGTAGGGGAGCGAGGCGTCAGAGACCTCACTTCTCTAGGGCCAGCATAATGAGGGCGGCGCCCATCTCCTCTCCCTCGCTGCTTTACCTTCCCTGACCCTAAAGAGGGCAGGTACCCATTTTACAGCTGGGTGAACTGGGGGAACTGTACTGAAGCCAAGGCGCACAAACGGTCACCCATCCAACAGGTAACCACGCTCGACGCTGCTTAACTTGGCTGGGGGAAAGCGAGTGCTCCGACCCCTGAGCTATCCCTTCCCCATGTTGTGTATAGTTTACATAATAAAAGTTTTGCTTTCAAAAACGTGAAACCATGCAAGTCAGTTTAATTCTACACACGGAAGCACAAAACACATTCACTGGATCGACTGACGTGTAGTAGTGAAATAACACAGTTTACAGCAAAGAAGAAAACAAACCTGCAACTGGGTTTACATATTAGTGAGGAAGAAATCGAAAAGCAATTTGAACATGCAAATCTGGAAGAAAAAGCAGGAGGCTTGAGAAAACCAGCTTGCTGAATGTATACCCGTGGTGAGTATTGACGCAGCCCCGCACTTGGGCAACAGCACCACTTCAAATTACAGTGGAGGAGGATCAAGCACCCCCTGGCGGAATCCGATGTGAAAATTGCCCTGACCTTTCTGCCCTCGTGGGGGTAAGACATGATTAACCTGAAGAGCTCTTGCAGCAGAGTGGACAGGTTGGGGAAGATGTGGGAGTGAGGATAACCCGATTTTGTGAAAGTATTTACTGCACTGGGGGCTTCGTGTATCATCAGCAGCTGTTGTCAGGTCAATTTAGGCAGAAGAGAGGGGGTTTGTACGTTTGGTGTTTCCTACATGTCCTGCAAAAGCAGCAATGTTTCATGCAGTATAATCGAGAATGATGAAATTCTGTTTGCAGCAAATGCACAGTTGAAAATTGAAACACAATCATAACTTGTATTTGTTCTGCTGTGATTTATATTATGTATTTTTAGTATTGTAGCATGTTTGCTCGATTTATTTGAAAGAAGTAGCGGTAAGAGAAAATCAGGAATCACTGATAATTCAATCATAGCTATCAAGGTTTTATAGTTTTCTGCGACACAAATCAGTATAAGATTGCATCTGCATTTGGTGTAGTCCCATGGACCGTGGGGACACTAATTAAGATTTTGCAACCAGCTTCGTCTACACTCTACAGTTATCTGCTTTCTGTAGCAAATCGTTCCACTCAAGGCCAGTCCACTCTCTGATGTTGTCGTCCCATTATTTTCTATGTCTGCCTCTTCGTCTCCCTCCTTGTACTGCTCCCTGTAGGACAGTCTTGGCCAGTCCAGATGTTGGTGTGACCTGCCCCAGCCACTTAAGTTTGCGTCTTGTCACTGAAGTCAGGAGCTAGCTACTCTGCGCTAGTATTATACCAGGATAAGATATCAGTTCTTGCTGAACAACGAGTATTACCCCAAACTGCCTAAACTGTGCACCATTCTAGGCACCAATAATTCAGAAAATGCCATCACTCCTGTCTATCATCCCTCAATGTCACCTCCATCACCTGAACCACAAGAAAAGCATGTCCATGAGAGAGTTTGGGTGCTAAGAAAAAAGTTAGTTCTTAATTGAGCTCATCTATTCTTTAGGAATGGTTTCCCCTCTGCTCTTAATTTAAAAGGATGCTGTTTTGGCTCGACAATGACAAGCAACAAATGTAGCCACCCTAGCTTTTCTGCCATCGCCTTCACAGGCTTTGGTTGATAGGGGGAGCATTGAGTTAACCTGATCACAGGGGAATAGCGATCGATCACTAAAAGCTTGCAGAGCTGTTTTTCTACTCTTCAATAACATCAGCATGTTTTCTCCATTCCTTGGCCAAGAAAACTGCTTTGACAGCCTGCTAGTTTATAAACAGCCTGTACTGAACACGCCACAGAAAACGCCTTAGAATCACACCATGCTGTTGGATTGAAAGCAGTGCATTTAAAAAAAAATGAAATGTTCAATACAAACTGCATTAAAATCAAATAATGTTATTCAATTGGAAGAAGAGCATTCTTAACTAAAAAAATTAACTGCTTTATTGATTTTCGTTGTGTCTAGAAAAAAAGTAGTTTTGTTCTATAATAAATATATAGGCGCCATTTAAAAATGTTATTTTAATCAAGCACAGAAAAAAATGTAACAAAGCAACAGCTAGGTGTTCTTTTGAGAAACCTTTACATGGTCGTTGATGATGCATCCTTCAATGATGGAGGGTCGTTTTTCTTTTCGTAAAATCGTTGCAATGCAGCTCTGATCATTCTACGACATCTTTTCTTCATATTTGCACAAACAGTGTTTTCAGTTTGAAACAACATGCATCAAGCATATTCAGTGAGTTGAGGGTTAAGTTCATTACAGGTTTCTGCCAAGGAATACTTTCTAATCTGAAGTTTTTTTTACACATACTCAAAACTTCACACACACACACACACACACACACACACACACACACACACACACACACACACACACACACACACACACACACACACATCGGTGCCGTGGAAACAGATGACAGAATTTACAAAACCGCATACACATGGGGACTGGATGTAAAAAAGCACATAAGTGCGTATTCCATTATCATCGATATAAAAGAATAAAATAAAATAGATAAAATAAAACAGACACACACACAAATGCTTGCGTGCACACAAAAACGCGCGGGCGTGCGCGAGCACACACACACACACACACACACACACACACACACACACACACACACACACGCACACACACAACACACAGACACACAGACACACACACACAATGCCCCAAAATATTTACTGAAAAAACTTATGAGTCTTGATTGTAAAGCCTTTCGCCTTGCTTTGGGTGTACCATCGCATGCTTCGTCCTTAGGAACCTACAAAGAAATAGGAGTTCTGCCTTTGGATGAATATCGCGAATTGATGCTGGCAAAGTACATTGTAAGAAGATCAACTACCGAAATCAATATCAAACATGAAATCTGTCTGAGATCGGATGAGCATTTTCCTAAAAGAGTCAACAATATTTTTGTTATATTACAACAATTGGCACTTTCACAGCAAATCTTTTTGAAAAGTCAAAAGTTAATCCCAGAGAAACGAAATTGTCCACACCTTATATATCTCCTAGTCCTCCATGGGAACTTCAAAGAGCTTCTTTTGATATTGATCATTCTACCTGTAAAAAGAAAAAGGCAGTAACATTCTCAATATTCATGTGAAGGAGCACATAATAAATAACTACCCTTCACATCTTAAAATCTATACCGATGAATCTCTTCTAAATAGTACTGATGGAGGTGTATTTTTCGTCATTGCTTCCTTAAAGGTTGAAAAAGTGTACCATATTGGAAAGAATCATTATATTTTTACAGCAGAGTTAACTGCCATTCTGATGGCTTCACATTACTTAAATGACGTTTGTTATGTGTTGATTCAAAATCTGTGTTACAATCTCTTAAAAACTCTGGGTCTAATATTAAGCATGATCTTTTAACTGAAATAAACCATATTATACACTTTCTCATTTTAAGAGGCACCAGTGTCACCTTTTGCTGGATACAATGGCATTGAAATATCTTTTCTAATGAAAAGGTTGATAGAGCAGCTAAAAATGCGGCAGCACACTCAAACTCTGCTGCTGTCTTGACTATACCAATGTCAATTCATGAGAGTTATAATTTGATAGAAAGTGCTTGCTGGAAGCATGTTAGGAAAAAGCAAGAAGATGCAGGGTTTTCTCATGGTACCACTTCAATTTTTTACCTAAATGTATTGCTTTCTTCTCGTTTTGGGTTAGATAAACCACGCCAAAAACCATTCATAAGTCTTATTAATAAAATAAAGTTAAATGTTTTCCATACAAAATTTTCTAAATATGCACATTGTGTGTGTGGTGGGGCAATCTCAAACATTAATATTGTTTTTGATTATCAAGTGTTAAAAAAGCACCTTCCCACCATTTGTGAGATATCTTTGCATAAGTTTTTGAATAACTGTACATTGCTCTGTGAAATTGATTTGCTGTTGAAAGAGAGTTGTGTTAGTAATTTGCTATAGCGCAAGTAAATATGCCATTTATTGATTTGAGGCAGAGGCATTCTACCCATCATGGTATAGTTTTCGAAATTGTTACCTATTTTCCCAGTGTTTATTTGGTGTGGAATACATGACGTGTATTTGTTTCATCCGTTTTAGTTTAATTAGTTATACATTTTATTTGTAAAGTAAATTCATTTCGTTCATTGTATTATGATTTCTGTAGTTAGTTCCTTAACCTTTTTTTGATTTTTTTGCTTTTCTATGTCTAATATCATTTAATCTAATTAGACGATAAGTTGAAGAACAACAACAACACACTCACACACACTGCAAGATAATGCACGTGTACTTGATCAGCGATCTAGCATTAAATTGATTCTGAAAGCAACAAGTAAAATATTCATTGGCTTTTCTTTTGGTTTCAGGCCACTTCATCTTCATAATCATTTTCAACAGATTTCTTTATTTATTGATGTCAAGTGACTGAAAATGATTGCCTCATAGTTTGTCTTCTGCCAGTATCAGACCAAAGCAACATTCCTTACAATAATAGCTGACAGGAAGAAACAGCCCCCAAGGGCAGATAAACACATGCTTAAACATAAATCACCTTGTCAACGCGTCAAGGTTTTGCTCTGGAGAAATATATTTTGCATTGCATTGCATTTCAGTGAAATAGAAAGTAAGAGAGGGGGAGGGAGGGAGATAAAGAGCGAGACGGAAGGAGAGAGTGAGAGAAGAGAGAGAGAGGGAGAAGAGAGAGAGAGAATATGAGAGATGAGAGAGAGGGAGAGAGAGGGGGGAGAGAGACAGACAGACAGAGAGACAGTATATATATATATATATATATATATATATATATATATATATATATATATATATATATATATATATATAGAGAGAGAGAGAGAGAGAGAGAGAGAGAGAGAGAGAGAGAGAGAGAGAGAGAGAGAACTCAAACTGTTCATTCTAAGTAAATGTGTACGTTAAGGTCATTTTTATTCTCCAGACACATCTGACAATGTGAAGCGAACAAGAGATGAAGAAGAAGAATAGTCTGAGATCACAGCTACATTTTTTGGTAGTAAGGAATGGTAACAAAAATTAAACAAACTTGTAATAAATTACTTTTGTACTTTAAATTAAGATTCTCTCTCTCTCTCTCTCTCTCTCTCTCTCTCTCTCTCTCTCTCTTCTCTCTCTCTCTCTCTCTCTCTCTTTTCTCTCTCTCTTTTCTCTCTCAAACACACACACACACACACACACACAAACAAACAAACACTCACTCACACACGTCAGGTTTTTATTGAATAGACATAAAATCAAAGAAACACACGCACACAAGCACACACACACACACGCACACACACGCACGCACACACACCACTTTTTGTGAATAGACACAAAATAGAACACACGCACATACACACACGATGTGCGCACTTTCAAATGTGTACAGCAAGTCATTAAAATAATGTTTTGAGCTATATTTACTTAAGAAAATAATACAATGAACACCTCTTCTTTAGTTTGAAGAGAGAGAGATACTGGAAGGAACATTGTAAGGAGCACAAAACAATTTTCAACATTAGAAGAAAAGACAACAAAAGAACAACAAAACTAAACTAATACAACTTACTGTTCTTTGGCGTGACCTAAGAGTTTTCCAACAACTCCACTTCGAAACACTTTGTTTTATTTTATTTATTTATTTATTTATACCACTTTAAGTCACGAGATTTCTCTGTGTGAAATTCAGGCTGCTCTCCTCGGGGAGAGCACGTCGCCACAAGAGCAGCGCCACCTTTTTTTATTATTATGTTTGTATTTTTATTCAAGGAAAAGGGCAAAAGCACTCATGGGCTTTTTTTAACATTTGATCTTTATGTTTATGCAGCTTTCTAGATTTCATCATTCATTCCCACGTGCATACAATGGCCTACTCTTCCAAACAGTGGAACTGGTTTTAACTAGTTTTATCCTGTGTGCAAGATGTTATTCGTGTGTTTGCACAGGGGACCTTGGTTTATTGTCTCATCTGAAGGACTTTTACACTAAGTATATTGAAGAGCCTCTGGCTAGTTTCTGACAGATTTTCCCCTGACATTTCCTCTCTTGTGAAGGTAAAACTTGCTTAGCTTGAAGAAGACTGCAAGAATAGGGGAGGGGGGGGTAGGGGCGTGGGTGGTGGTAAGAAGACAAAACTGCCTGGGGGTGAGATTGACCCAGTTTGGGGGACAGGTTTTAGTGCAGATCTCTCCTTGTATACCTTTATATGTCCTTTGTAGTTAATAGTCTTTATAACAGGGTATTCCTACATTGGTGTGTGTGTGTGTGTGCATGCTCAAGCATGCATGTGTGCATCATAAATGTGGTTGTATGCATGGGTGTGCCTGTTTGTGTGTGTATGTGTCTGGGCATGTGTGTGGGTGTGTACATATGTGTGTGTTTGCGAGTTTTTGGATGTGTGTGTATGTATGTTTGTGATTCTTTTTTAAATTTGAAGTTACCTTGGAACATTTAAACCAAAATTGAAATGTAGCTTTCTTGTGTCTTTTGAAATTAAGATACCTATCGATCTGCCTGTCAGTTTGTGTAATTGCCCTACATGGGATGAGTAATGTGTTTCTGCCATTCCATAACTTCAAAATAAAAATATCACAACACATAAACACACACGCACATTCAGGCTCCCGAGCGCACACACACATATACACGCACGCACACACACACGCGCAAACATACATGCATGCACACACACACACACACACACACACACATGCTCACACCCACTCACGCATACACACATACACATACACACATTCACACATGCGCGAGCCAGCCCGCGCGCGTGCACACACACACATACATACACACTGTGCACGCCCTTGCACACACACACACACATACATACACACACTGTGCATGCACTTACACACACACACCACCTCTACTGCAAACCATTACATACTATAACATACAACCCACCCCCCTTCTCCTCAGGCACACCCCTATATCTGGATGTGACTGTGACCTTTCTGCTCTTTCCTGATCAAACTTGCTTAGCTTAAGTAGAAAGTGCAAGAAAGGAGACAGTAGTGAGAGAGAGAGGAACAGTGGTTAGGTTGACCTGATTTAGAAAGTATCTTGCCATGAATAGAGTTGCTCATATTCATTAATTTATCGTTTTAATTTTGAGGATAGTGGAATAAGCACACTTGTGACATTTTATATCCAGTCCCCATGTATAAACACTAGTGTAAATCTTGTCATCCATTCCCACTGGCACACAATGGCCTACTTTTCTAAACCATGGAACGGTTTTTAACATGTGTGCAAGATTTCTGCATGTGTTTCCACATTGGACCTCGGTTCATAGTCTCATATGACAGACTTTTAGGGGGAGTACAGTCGGCAATGATGTTAACTCCAAAGGAAAAGTCCTCTTGAACAAAAGAGACAGACCAGAATCAGCAGATCAAGAGAGTATCAGTATAACCACAAGCTATGCCATACACACACACACACTTACACACACACACGCACGCACGCACACACACACACACACACACACACACACACACACACACACACACAGAGGGAGTGGATGTTGAACAGTACATGAGTGCTTACCCCATTATCCTCAAAATAAAAGAATAAAAGCATAAGTTTGCTGGGGGTGCAACACTGGGTGTAAGCAAGCTTCCTTGATCTGTTTTGTGTGTAGAGTTCTCACTAAAATTGTGACAGTATTGAATTCGTCTCAGAAAAAGTCTGCTCAAAATGCTCTGGGGTTCATTTTGTTGTTTGTTTGTTTTGGTGTTTCATTCATTTTATTTTACTTACAAACGCATAGCTTTAAAAAGATCCACTTTCGTGTTTTATTTTCTTTTATGTTGTTATGTTCGGAGTGTTTTTGCTGAATACAGAGATAGAAACAAGATGCCAGAAAGCGAACGCAGTCAGTTACCAACTCGCCCCCCTTCTAAAATATTCCAGCATCCCAATGAGCACCAAGGCAAAACTCATCAACGCCATCTTCGATCCAACACTCACATACCAGTGTCAGACATGGGCCCTAACAAAAGCCTTAGAGAGAAAATTGGTCACATGTGAAATGGGCTGCCTGAGAAAAGCTGTCAACAAGATCAGACGCGACAAGATCAAAACTGAGGTGATCAGAGACATGGTCGGACTAACACCAATTCTCCACCATATCGAACAACAAAGGATCAGGTGGTTTGGTCACCTCACTAGAATGCTGCCCAACCAATCAGCCCTACTGGCATACACCACCAAATACAATGGCTGGAAAGCCAGAGGTAGACCAAGGAGACATGGAGCGACTCGGTGGCTGACACCCTGCGAGCCCATGACCTGTCACTACATCAAGCCTCCTGCCTTGCTGCAGACAGACGTCTGTGTCTCCCCGCGACGCCGAAAGGCACAAGCGCCAGATGAAAGAAAGAAGAAGACAGAGGCCAAAACAGATCAATGATTTAAAACAAAGATGATGGAACTGACAGAGTAACTGGTGTTTCAGAGACATTACCTGGTATTGCTAAGAAAAAACGCTCTACTTTATAAGGTAGTACTTTAAAACAATCGCAAAAAACATTATAAGGAAAAAAAGAAGAAAAGAACACTTTGGAACAAAACTAAGCCCTACTGTTTTTGGAAAAAAATCAAAGTTGTTAGTTATGCACTATCTTTAGCCCTTAGGGCAAGTGGATAATTTTTCCAACAAAAATAACAATTTTTTATGTTCATAGTAAGGAAAGAACCCTTTATAGTAAGATCTTAATACCCAAGACTTATATTTATATTAACTTTTTTTTCATTGTGATCGTTGCCTTTTATTCATGTCCCTCGCTATGCTCTGCCTAAAACAGAATGTTGTATTTGTCTGAGAAAAACAGATGGCAAATGTGGGTTGTCTTTTGTCTTTGTCAGCAGCTGTATCACATGCTGTGCTTGATAACCGCACTATTACTTTAACCTTCTCACACACAAGAAAACGTCAATCACACCAACATTATCGTTTTATAATTCTTCACTACAATGGAGTCACCATGTTTCTATTTTGATATCAAGGTGTCGACCATAGCAGCGTTATGTCGTCTAATCATGTTGTACTACACATGCTGCAGTAATATATGAACGCAAAATATGTGTGATGGAATACAGAGTGCATCAAACACAACTAATATTATTCTACTGAATACAGATCACTCTTTAGTAAAGAGCAGTTACTTTAGTGGTGTAATTCGTGTCAACAACATGAATGTTTTTGTTTCATTTCTACTAGAAATATCAATGTCATGAAATGTCTTGGGTATGAAGCACAGAGAAAATATGAAGCTGTGAATTAGCTTGTCTGGATCTGTTTTGACTTTACACCAGCCTTTGATGTAAGCACATCCTGCTGCAAGTTTTTTGTCATAAAGTTCATTCACTGAAGCTTTGATTTTTTTCTTCATGTAGTCCTTTACCTGCCAAAGTCATTTAGGTTTTAAAAAGTGTTACCTCCAGAAGGGAAGAAATGTCAGATTAATTTCCCAACAGGACTATGCCAGGGAGCACTTTCTCATGATCACTGTTTTCAATAATTCTACACCTTTGATTATTTATAACTTTACTTGTTTGAAGTTACTGGTGTGCTAGCCTCAAAGTCTTTGATATAGCGTTCTACTTGTAAATAAAACAGTGATGCACCAAATGTATGTATCCTCTGTGCTTTTAGTGTTTAAAATGATAACTTTGCTTGTCTAGTTTTCAAAATCATTTCTACCTTGTTCAAAACAAAACATGAGAAATTGTTCATATTGCAATTTTTCAATGAAATAAGTTTGAGGACAATTTACAGAATATATCAGAAGTGACCGCTGTACCAGCTTGACACTTAACAAGTTTACATCACAGGCAGATCCATATATAAGCATAAAGAGTAAGGAGAGTCTGAAACAGAAAGACAGTGAAACATTTGAATGAAGGTCACAGTTTTGAAGGATTAAAGGTAAGATGAAGGTAGAGGGAAGGTGGATAGTTTAGTCGTTTGCCTAACCCAAACAAAAGTAACTTATTCAAAAGAAATTTAACACAGGAACACACACAGGGGCAGGTGCTTTGGAAGAGTAGGCCATTGTGTGCCAGTGGGAACAGATGAAACATTTTACAATGCTGCATACACATGGGGACTAGATGAAAAAACACATATGAGTGCATATTCCATTATCCTCGAAATAAAGAAATGAATAAGTGAAAATGAAGAATCACACACACACACATACACACTCACACACGCGCGCACACACACACATACACTCGCGCGCGCGCGCATACTGCACAGACCAGCACAATTTTATGCAAGGATATAAGGTAAACCATCGGTATGGTGATAATATACCTATGCAAAAGCAGAGGTACACACATTGGACTCTTGTTCAGGCTGTGAGCAATGATGAGGATGCAAGTGTTTATGACTAGTCAATAAACTGTTAACCCGGTGTTACATGGGTATAATAATAATAATAGTAATTATAATAATAATAATAATAATAACGTATGGAATTTATATAGCGCTGAATCTTGTAAAGCAACAAATCAAAGCGCTTAGATAACTTTTAAAAAAAAATTATGAGTGTGTATGCGGTTTTTTTTAATTTTGTCATCTTTTCCCACTAGCACACAATGGCCTACTCTTCGAACAGCGGAACAGGATTTAACCTGTGCGCAAGATGTTCTGCATGCGTTCACACACGGGGCCTCGGTTTATAGTCTCATCCGAAGGACTTTGACATTCAGGTCGATTTTGTTGTCAAACTGGGAAGAATATAGCAGAAGTTAAAACAAGAAAGAGAGAACTTTAAAAAAAAACATTCTCCCTGGAAATACTTGAGAGGAAAAATTTACTCTTTTTAGATAAAATTGCAAGTTTTGCCCTACACCAATTTCACTTTCTTAGCTCTGTCTCAAACAGAATGTTGTTTTTGGTTGTTCCCACAATGGCAGACAATGAAATTAATGTAACGCTATTGTCCTTCACCTGAGCCTGCATCACATATTATTGCTGATAAGCAGAAAACTGCATTAACCTTGTCATACACATGGCACAACCAAGAACATAAATCTTCTTGTGCTATTCTTATTTACTGCAATAGAATTGGCCTGTTTTCATGCTCTGTCTGAAAGGGGCCTGGTGTAACTGCCTCATGTTTTCTCTATCAGTTCATGTCAGCAGGCTAAGAGTACAAACAGCATTACACATGACTGACATTTTTTAACTGTATTCAGACAGATCGCTCTTTATTAAATACTAACTGCTCCTTTGATATTTAATCACATCTTGAATAAACAAGTGTTGTGATTTATGTATAAGAGAAATATGATTAATGTGAAATTCTTGGTTATACCAAGCGCAGAAACATCTTGCATGTGTCAGTTTAGTGTTGACCTTATACCAGCCTTTGATGCAAACAGAGCTAGTTGCAGCATTTTCTTTCTTAAAATCGATTTACGGGAGCTTCGATTTTTCCCTTTTCCTCTAATCTTGTGCCAGCACCGTTCAGGTTCAACGCGTTATAATATGTCCATGGAAAGAAAGGTCAGGGTAATTTCCGTACAGGAGTATGCCAGGGGGTACTTTGTCATCATCGTTTTTTCACTTGCTGAAATGTGTTGCTCATAACTTAGCAGGTATGAGGTTGTCCATAAGCTTGCCTCTAGGCCTTTCTACAAACAGCTTAACCTTCCTGAAAAAAGTCTGAATTTACTAAATGATTATTCCATTGTTGCTTTGTATGCTTGAGAAAAGTATAATTTTGGTTGTTTAATTTTGATATCTGTACATTTGAGAATTAATATTTTTTTTAAACAACTGAAGTTGGTCATGTTGCATTTTTCAATAACAAAGAATGACAATGTGTTATCAGAAGCAATGGTTGTGACAGACTGTAACAAACATGTTTACATTTCAACCAAATGTCTCCTGAAAGTAGAGGTAGTGGTCTCTGAGAGGAAAAGATGGTGAGAAAGATCAATAAAAACAGCAGTGTTGAGTGATCCAATGGAAAATGAAGAAAGAAAGGTTCATCATTTATGTGTTTTTTTCTGTACTAAAAGAATATCTTTCTGCAACAGAAAAAAATAGCAACACACACACACACACACACACACACACACACACACACACACACAGAACGTGTTCTTAGCAAATCAATGATTTAATAGTAATGGACCCTTGCAAAATTTATGAAGCTAGAAATTTGAATTGTATCCAGCCTATTAGGGGGAAAATGAATTCTTGCTTTCTACAGTAATCAATAAATTCTTATTTAAATGCAGAATGCTTTCAGCAAAACTAAAAACTGATGCATGCACATGAATAATACAACACACCTTGAAATACTGCATAGCAAAACTTGCACCTTTAAAACTGGAAAAAAGTAAAAACAGGTGTCAGCACTTTGGCACCCTGCAATCCACACTAAGGGTGGCCTCAAACTTCACCCAAAGAAATCAGCCAGGACAGCAGCTGCAATAAATGCTAAAAGACATAAAGCTATTTCATTCTGCATGATGATTGTTGGTGCAGAAACCACAATGATCATCACACAATTTTACAGGGAGTAAAATCTGAATATTTCTCAGCACCACTTTGTGCTGCCTAATATTTCCTTCCATATTCAAGATTTCATTTTTTTTAAAAACCCAAGGGGTTCATGACAGTTAACAAAACCACAACTTGCTTTTCGTTGAAAACATTGCTGTTTGCTCCACTTTTGGTCACATACAGCTCAGCTGAACTTGCTTCTTCAGAGACGATTTATGAATATTATGCTCTTTGGGGTTTTTGTTTCGAGTCTGTAGAACCACGAAACATGCACAACATTTTTTTCATCTACAATTTATGTTTTTATTACCCGTCTTCTTTTTCCTCTCAACATTGCTATGAATAGTCACAATAGCGGGATAAATATGAATGTTTCTTCGCAAAAATCTTTAGCTTATTGAAACAAAAGTGCATGTACATGAAAGCTAAAACCCTTTGGGTTTTATTTCTCATCATCATCATCATCAGACCCGTGACCTTGTCGGTCGTGGGGGAGACACGAAAGACGATGCCGTGGTAAGCCTCCTCCATCCATCTCGGTCCTCGGCTCTGTGCAGTAGTGCCGAGTCATTCATCCTGGTCCATTCTCTGATGTTGTCCATCCATGACTTGTTTTGTCTTCCCCTTTTTCTGCCACCTTCGAGTGTTCCCTGCAGTACTGTTTTTGGCAGAGTGTTGTGTCGGGTGACGTGGCTGAACCATGTCAGCTTTTTCTTCTTGACGATGGTGAGAAGGGGTTCCTGTGGACCTGCCAGCCGTGTTATTTGACTCTTGACAAATTCATTGGTCTTTCGTTCTCTCCAGGATATGCCCAGCAGTTTTCTATGGCATTTTGTTTCAAATGACTGGATTCGCTTTGCTGTTTCAGCAGTCAATGTCCAGTATTTCTAGTATTCCTTTATTTCTAGTAGGCTTCATATTATCTGCATATCACTGAACCTAACAAACAAGAATAAAGCTTATGACACAGCATCAGTGAAGAAACTAAAAACCTGGTATAGACATGATCACTGCCTGTCTTGCAATGATGCCCCCTCAAATTGTCATGAACTTTGCCACCATGTTTGTCGTTGTTGTTGTTGTTGTCATTATTGCTGCTGTTGTTGTTTCCTGATGTTTTAACAACCTTCACACTTTTACAGTTATATACTTTAAAAATATATATATTTTGATTTTTCTGTGACATTATTTTTCTCAGGTGCAGTCCACCCCCCCCCTCCCACCACAGGCAACACACACACACACACACACACACACACACACACACTCACACACACACACACACAACTGTGGGCACTTTCAAATGTGTACAGCAAGTCATTTAATTAGTTTTGTGCCATGTTTATTTAAGAAAACGAAATTAAAAATACCTCTTCTTTAGGTTGAAAACAGAGATACTGGAAGGAAAATTATGATGAGCACAAAATAAGTTGTCAAAATTAGAATAAAAATGACAATAAAACAAAACAGACAACAACAAAGACAAAAACAAAAAAAAATCAACTTACTATTCTTTGGCATGCCCTAAGAGCTTTCTAATAACTCCTTTTCCGAACACTTCATTTTATTTTGCTTTTTCTTTTACCTTTATTTCAACGATAATGGAGGGGGAAAACACCACTCATTTGCATGTTTACATCAATTCCCTGTGTTTATGCCATGTTCTCAATTTTGTAACCTATTCCCATTTGCAAACAATGACCTACTCTTTCAAACAGTGAAACTGGTTTTAACGTGTGTTCTTCAGTTTAACGTCTATTCACATTTAGTGATTTTTAACGTGTGTGCAAGATGTTCTGCATGGGTTTAGACAAGGGATCTTGGTTTATAGTCTCATTTTAAGGACTGTTACACTAAGTATATTGAAGAGCCTCTGGCTAGTTTCTGACATTTTCCTCTCTTGTGAAGATAAAACTTGCTTAGCTTGAAGAAGACTGCAAGAATAGGGGGGGGGGGGGGGGGCGGGGCGGGGTGGTGGTAAGAAGACAAAACTTGCCTGGGGGTGAGATTGACCCAGTTTTGGGGACATGTTTTAGTGCAGATCTCTAGTCTTATAGGTTTATATGTCCTTTGTAGCTAATGGTCTTTAGAATAGTGTATTTCTACATATGTGTTGATGTGTGTTTGCGTGCTGGTGTGTGCATGCATGTGTACAATAATGTGAGTGTGCATGGGTGTTTTTGTGTGTATGTGTATGTGTATGTGTGTGAGTGTGAGTGTGTGTGTGTGCTTGTGTGTGCATGTGTGCATGCGTGTGTGTATGTGTTGTGATTTTTTTTAATTTGAAGTTGTCTTGAAATGTTTAAACCAATATAAAATGTAGCTTTCTTGTGTCTTTTGAGATTAAAATAGGCATCAATGTGCCTGTAAGTATGGTTATTGCCATACATAGGATGATTTATGTGTTTTTGGCAGCCCATGATCACTTCAAGTAAAAAAAAGTATTACAACACACACATGCACACACACTCACACACATACACAGACACATGCGCACACACACACACACACGCATACACACACACGCGCGCACACATACATGCACGCACCAAAACACACTCGCACCCACACACGCACACACCCATACACACACAGACACACATTCACACGTGGGCGAGTGCTCACACGCGCACACACACACTGTGCACGCGCTTGCTGGCACACACACACACACACACACACACTTACACACACACCCCACCTCTACTGCAAACCGTTACAGACTATAACATGCACCCCCCCTCCCCAGGCACACCCCTTTATCTGGATGTGACTGTGACCTTTCTGCTCTTTCCTGATAAAACTTGCTTAGCTTAAATGAGAAAGTGCAAGAAAGGAGAAGGTAGAGAGAGAGAGGAACAGTGGTTAGGTTGACCTGATTTAGAAAGTATCTGACTAGAAATGTCATAGAGTATTGTATTGGTCTAAGAAAAGGTCTGCTCAAAATGCTTTGGGTTGCTCATATTCATTAATTTATCATTTTATTTCGAGGATAGTGGAATAAGTACACTTGTGCCTTTCTACATCCAGTTCCCATGCATATGCAGTTTTGTAAACTTTGTCAAAGTCCTTCGGATGAGACTATAAATCGAGGCCCGTGTTCGAACGCATGCAGAACATCTTTCGCACATGTTAAATCCTATTCCGCTTTTCGTAAGAGTAAGCCATTGTGTGCCTGTGGAAACAGATGACAAAATTTACAAAACTGATTACACACGGGGACTCGATGTAAAAAAGCACATGAGTGCTTATTCCATTATCCTGGATATAAAAAAATTTGAAAAATATAAAGAAGAAATAAATAAATTATAAATTGGGGTTCATTTTTTTGGTTTGTTGTTTCTATTCATTTTATTTTCCTTTCAACTGTATTGTTTTAAAAAGATCCACTTTCATTTTTTTTAAAATTTTTATGTTCGCAGTTATTTTGCTGAATACAGAGGCCTGAAAAATTGAATGATTTAAAACAAAGATGACAGAACTGACGGAGTAACTGGTGATTCAGAGCCATTACCTGGTATTGCTCCAGGCAAAAAATAGTATTTTATAACACAGCTTCTTTTTACAAATCGCAAAAAAACATGAAAAGGAAAAGAAGAAGGAAAAAACACTCTGGAACAAAACTAAGCGCTGTTGTTTAAAAAAAAATCAAAGCTGTTAGTTATACACTATGTTTAGCCCTTAGGGCAAGTGACTATTATTTCCAACAATCATAATCCTTTATTTCATATTAATAGTTAGGAAACAATCCTTAACAGCAAGAATCGCAAAAAAACATGAAAAGGAAAAATAAAAGAAGGAAAAAACACTCTAGAACAAAACTAAACACTGTTGTTGTTGTTGTTTTTAAATCAAAGCTGTTACCTATACACTGTCTTAAGCCCTTAGGGCAAGTGGATATTATTTTCAACAATCATAACCCTTTATTTCATATATTTAGTAAGTAAACAACCCTTTACAGCAAGATCTTAATGTCAAAGACCTACATTTATATCTATGCAAAATTGCGATTGTTGCATTTCATCCCTGTCCTTCGCTATGCTCAGCCTAAAACAGAATGCTGTTTTTTGTCTGAGAAAAACATATGGCAAATGTGGGGTTATCTTTTCCTGTCAGCAGCTGTATCACATATTGTTGATGATAACCACACTATTACCTTAACCTTCTCACACACAATAAAACGTCAATCACACCAACATTATCGTTTTATCATTCTTCACTACAATGGAATCGCCATGTTTCTGTATTGTTATCAAGTGGTCGACCATAGCAGCGTAATGTTTTCTAATCATTTTGTGCCACACACTCTGCAGCAATCTATGAATGCAGAATGTGTGTGATGGAACACAGAATGCATCACACACGCCTTATATTATTCTACTGAATGCAGATCACTCTTTATTAAAGAGCAGTTACTTTAACAGTGTTATTCGTGTCAACAACATGAATGTTGTGGTTTCATATCTACGAGAAATATGAATGTTATGAAATGTCTTGAGTATGAAGCTCAGAGAAAATATGAAGCTGTGAATTAGCTTGGGTGGGTCTGTTTTGACTTTACATCATCTTTTGATGCAAGCACATCCTCCTTCAATTTTTGTGCCATACAGTTTACTGTAGTTTGATTTTTTTTTTCTTTATGTAGTCCTTACTCTGCCAAAGTCATTTAGGTTAAATAAATGTTTTACTTATCTAATTGAAAAATCACAATTTGAGCAACTGTTCATTTTTTTTGTTTCGAAAAAGCATTTAAGGGTAGAAATGATTTTGTAAACTAGACAAAGAAAGTTATCATTTTAAACATTAAAAGCACAGAGTATACATACATTTCGTGCATTACTATTTCATTAGACATGGGCAGAAATGTCAGGGTGATTTCCCTACAGGACTATGCCAGGGAGTACTTTCTCATCATAACTTGTTCACTAGTTCTACACTTTGATTAAAACGTTACGTGTTTGAAGTTACCAGTGTGCTTGCATCAAAGTATTTGGAATGGCTTCCTACTTCTAATGAAACAGTGATGCACCAAGTGTATGTGTTCTTGTGCTTTTAGTGTTTGAAATGATAGCTTTCTTTGTGTAGTTTTCAAAATCATTTCTATCGGAAATGCTTTTCGAAACAAAAAATGAAAAGTTGCTCATATTGCAAGTTTTCAATGAGATAAGTTTGATGACGATTTAAAGATTATATCAGAACTGATCACTATGCCAGGTTGACACATAGCAAATTTACATTGCAGGCATGTCCATAGTTAAGCATAAAGAGAGATTGGAGTCTGAGACTGATAGAGAGTGAAATATTTGAATGAAGGTAACAGTACACACACACACACACACACACACACACACACACACACACACACACACACACACACACACACACACACTGCACAGCACAATTGTAACGCATGCGTGTTCAGTAAATCAGCAGTGTGGTAATAGTGTACCTGTTCAAAAAGCAAGGGTTCACACACATTGGACTCTTTTTTAGCCTATGAGCAATGTCCTGGATGCCTGTGTTTATGACTAATCAATAAACTGCTACCCCGGTGTTGAATATGTATAGCAGAAGCTGAAACAAGAAACAGAACAAAACACAAAATGTTCTGTGGAAATATTACAGAGGAAAGAGTTACTCCTTTTTAGATAAAAAGCAAGCTTTGCCCTGTGATGATGCCATTTTCTTATCTCTGTCTCAAACACAATGTTGGTTGTTTGGGGGCTGTATTTTTTATCTTCTTTTTTATTTTTAATCTTTTCTTTTTTTTCTTTTTGGGAGGAGGTGGGTGGGGGTATTACAATTGAAGACAATGAAATTAGTGTTCCACCTGTGCCTGCATCACACATTATTGCTAACAAGCAGAAAACTGCATTAACCTTGTCACTCACAAAACAAAATAAAGAACACCAATCTTCTTGTGCTATTCTTATTTACTGCAAAAGAATTGACCTGTTTTTATATTACTCTTCATTAAATACTAACTGCTCTTTTGATATTTATTACATCTAGAGAAAAAAAACTATTGTGGTTTCATAATAAAAAAAATATGATTAATAGTAAATTCTTGGTTGTACCAAGCACAGAAAAAAACATTACCTGGGGAAACATCTTGGTGGGTCAGTTTAGTGTTGACCTTACACCAGCCTTTGATACAAGCAGAGCTTGTTGGGACACATTTTTTCATAAATCGATTTACCGGAGCTTCGATTTTTCTCCCTTTCCCCTCTAACTTGTGCAAGCACTGTTGAGGTTAAACGCATTTAATCTTTACATGGAAGGAAAGTTTAGTGTAATTTCTGTACAGGAGTGTGCCAGGGGGCACTTTGTCATCATCGTTTTTTCACTTGCTGAAATGTGTTGCTCATAACTTAGCAAGTGTGAGGTTGTCCATAAGCTTGCCCCTAAGCCTTTCTACAAACAGTGTGACCTTCCCGTAGAAGTCTGAATATACAGAATGATGTTCCACCTGTGCTTTGATGCTTGAAATGATATAATTGTTTGTTTAATTGTTGATATCTTTACATTTGAGAAGTGTTTATAACTGAAATTGCTCATATCGCATTTTTCAATAACAAAAAATAGCAATGTGTTGATATTCTTATTATCAGAAGTGATGGATGTAACAGACTGTAACAAACATGTTTACATTTCAACTAGATGTCTACTGAAAGTAGAGGTAGCGGTCTCTGAAAGAAAAAGTCATTGAGAAAGATCAATAAAAACAGCAGTGTTGAGTGATTCATTGGAAAAACGAAGAAATAAAGGTTCATCATTTATGTGTGTGTGTGGGGGGGGGGGGTTTGGGTTTTTGTTCTGTAACCCAAAAATATACCCCCCCCCCCCCCCTCCCTTCAACAGAAAAAAAATTACAAACACACACACAAACCACACAACCACTACAACCACACAAACCACACCAAAACCACAAACCACAACCCATACACAACCCAAAACACACAACCAAAACCCCCAAACCACAACAAAACCACACCCCCCCCCCCCCGCAAACACACAACCACACCCCCAAAAACCAACCACAAAACCACAAAACCCCAAAACCCACACCCCACAACCACACAACCAACACAAACACAACCACAAAACACACAACCACACACACCCCCAACCACACACCCCCACAAACACAAAACACCAAATCAACCACCCCCAACCACACAACCAACCCCCCAACCACACCCCCAAAACCCCAAAACCACACACACAACCACAACCCCACATACACAAACCCAACCAACCCAAACACAAAACCCCCCCACACACACAACAACCACACCCCCCAACCACAACCCCCCACACACAACCCCCCCCCCGCACAACCACACAACCACACACACCAACCACCACCCCCACAACCACACACAACAAAAAAAAACACAACACCCCCCCACAAAACACAAAACCACACACACACACACAACCACACAACCCCCCACACACACACAAACCCCAACCCCCCCCACACCCCCCCCCACACACCACAAACCAACCCCCCAACACACAAAACACCCAACCCACACACACCCCCCCCCACACCCCAACCCCAAAACCACAACACACACAACACACAAACCACACACAAAACCCACACACAAACACACACACACACACACGCACTAAATGTTTTCTTAGCAAAGCAGTGTTCTAGTAGTAATGGAACTTTGCAAAACGCATGAATCACAAATTTGAATTGTATCCAGCCTATTAGGGAAAAAAGTGAATTCTCGCTTTCTAAAGTAATCAAGAAATTCTGATTTAAATGCGGAACGCATTCAGGAAAACTAATACCAAATGCATGCACAGTGATAATATAAAACACCCTGCAATACAGCATAGCAAAACTTGGGCCTTGAAAACCAAGGAGGGGAAACAGTAAAAACAGGTGTCAGCACTTTGACACCCTGCAATCCACACTAAGGGCGGCCTCAAACTTCACCCAAAGAAATCAGCCAGGACAGTGCTACACTAAATGCTAACAGACATAAAACTGCTTTATTCTGCATAATAATTGTCAGCGCAGAAAACGCAATGATCATCACAGAGTTCCACGTAGAATATAATCTTAAGATTTTTAACCATGGCTTTTGTGCTGCATAATATTTCCTTCCAGATTCAAGATTCAGGATTTCATTTCAAAAACCCCCCAAGTGTACATGAAAGTTAAAAAACCCACAACTTGCTTTTCTTTGAAAACATTCGCTGTTTGCTTCACTTCTTGTCAAATGAAGCCCAGCTGAACTTGCTTCCTGAGAGATGGTTAATTAATATTATGTTCTTTGTTTTTTTTCCAAACCTGTAGAATCATCAAACACACACAAAATTTTTCAACTACAACTCCTGTTTTTATCATATGCCTCTTGGTCCTCTCATAGGGGTGATGTTTAAAACATTGGATATGAATGAACACTATAGCTGGGATGAATACCAATCAGTTTTCTCAAAAAGTTATCCGTCTAATTAAAACAAAAGTGCATGTTGGGTGAAAGCTAGAACCTTTTGAGTTTTATTTCTTGTAGGCTTCATATTCTTTGCGCATCACTGAAGCTAACAAACAAGAATAAAACTTATAACACAATATCAGTGAAGAAACTAAAAACCTGGTGTAGACATTATCACTGTCTGTCTTGCAATGATGTTCCCTTGAATTGTCATGATAAATTTACCACCTTGTTTGTATATAGACACAGGATAGATTGATAGATAGAACAGGCAGACAAAGAAGAAGAAAAGATAGATAAGGATAGATGGATAGAAAATTAGATAGGAAAAAAGATAGGGGGGGGACCAAAACAAACAGAAAAGACCCCAAAATAAGGATTGATTAGTTTTAGATAAAATATAAAAAGAATTAGAATTTAGAAAAGATATGGGGAAAAAGAATATGAATAGAAAGATTAAAATTTTGGGAAAAAAAGGGGATAAGAAAAAAGATGGAGGATGGGAGGGAAAAAAAAAGGGAGAGAGAGAGGAGAGAGAGAGATGGAGGGAGGGAGGAGAGGGGTGAGACAAAAGAAGAGGAGCGAGAAAAAAAGAAGAAGAAGAAAAAAAAGCCCCCCCGGAGGAGGGGAAAAGAAGAGAAGAGAGAGATTCGGTTTTTTTCGGCTTTTTTTTTTTCGGAATGTTTATTTTTCCCATTGGGTTTAAAGCCCATTGCGCGCCCTGTGGTTCCCACGCAGCCCCCGGCCCCTTTTCCTTTTAAATTAAAAAAAGAAGGGGTAGAGTACCACAAAAGGTAAGTAAATAAAAAATTGAAACCCAACTAAACCCCATAACCAAACACAAAAATTAACAAATCTTAAAAAAAATTTACTAAAATCAGCACTGAATTCCCGTAATTTATAAATTTTTTTGCCTTAATATAAAAGGGTATGATCCTGATACCAGGTTCCCCGGACAAATATTAAAAATTCCCTTCTAGATGTAAAAAAAGAAGTAAAGCACAAGACGGAATACAGGCAAAAAGGGTAAATTTGTAAAAAATTTCAATTGTATAAAACAACCGGGTGAGGCACTTACCCCTTTTACTGAGAAGGGGGGGATGGGGGGGGCCAACACAACATGAAATTTTTAAAATTTCCATTTCCTCAATTTTCCAAAAGTTTTAACACAAGGGGGGAACAAAGTCAAATCCAATTAAAAAAAGACTATGTTTTGTACAAATTTTTTGGTGTGTTACAAATTTCTAAAATGCCAAATCATAAACCTAAATATACATAATAAATTTCAAATGTTTTTCTAATCCATTATTTAAAATATTTTTTTGATTTTTCCCTGTAAAAATGGAAACACTCGGTTAAATACCTTAATAAAACCAAAAAAAAAAAAAGTTCTTTAAAGATGCTAAACCTCTCACTGTTAAAAAAAAAAAATACAAAAAAAAGAGAAGTCCCATGGGTCTTGCCGGGCAGAAAAAAAAAATAAGAAATCCCAAATCTTTTCTTTCCAAATTGTAGTATTAAAACTCTTAACTTTTTGACTCCTCCCATTTTCCATACATACCCCACCCATTTCTTCTTTTTTCCCCCATTTTTTTATTCCCGTTTCTTTTGGTTTTTTTAATCCCTTTGCTTTTATGCTTCTTGGCTTTTTCTCTTCCATCCTTCTTTTTTCCTCTTCCCTTTACTGGTTGATATTTTGTATTGTTTGTTTCCTGGGGTTTGGGTGTGAGAGGGGGGGGGGAGGAGGGGTGTGTGGGAGAGTGGAGAGAGAAGAGAAGAGATTAATTAACTCGTCACAAAGTGATATTATCTTTATCGAGTACTTTAATGCCCCATTGAAACTCGTACACTCTTCGAGCATTTGGGGATTGGTGTGTGCCTATATGGGAAATGGTTGGTTAGCCACAGAGACATAAATTGCAGGCACAGAAAAAGACCACATTAACGGGCCCAGTCCCCTTAATGGAGGGAAAAAAACAAAGGGAAAATTAAGGGACTTTTGTAACTTTTTCAGGTGCCAAACAGTATGTGTATTCAGAAAAAATACAAAATAAATCCCTGAACTCCTTTCCTGCTGGTACATGGTTTAATTAAAAATTAAAAATTTAAAAACAAAAAAGAGAAGAAAGCTATGGGTGTTTTTGTTGAGGTTTTTTGTTTTTGTTTTGTTTTGGAGGGGGAAAATTTGGGGGGTGAAATTTTTAAGAAAATGTCAAGTAAGTCTCAAGGCCCACACACACACAAAAAACACCCCGCGCCGCGACACTCCGCATACACAAAAAAAAACACACCCCCCACACACACACACACACAATAATAAAATAAAAAATGTAAATAATAATAATAATAATAATAATAAAAATAATAATAATATAAAATCCCGCGAAAACCCCCTTGGAGAGAGAAAATGGATTTTGAAGAAAACGATGAAGTTGGTCGTTTTGTGGGGTTGGGGGAAAGGGGGGTGGGGGGAGAAGTGGTTCCAGTACCGTTTTAAAGGAACCCTTAATCCTTGCATTTTTTTTGTGGGTAGGGTGGGGCTGTTGATTGCTGATGCTGTTGTGGGTGGCAGAATGTAAGTTTGGGGGCCGGGTTTTCCCTCCCCTAAGGAACGTGGGGGTTGTTTTGAGTATTCATTAAATTTTCACGACCTTTAAAAACTTACTTAAATAACCCAGGGGAAAATAGGGGACGGACTGTTTTCATTAAATCATAAAAGCAGGAAAAAACCCCGGGAGGTTTTTTGTATATTTTTTTTGGGAAGTATGGGCGAAATACTAAGACCACCCAAAGAGACAACTTCCAATAAATTTTGAAGCCCAAACCCCAAAAAATTTTAAATAAATAAGTTGTATAGAAATTCTAAAGTGTTGTGTGTGATGGAATGATACCGCCAAAACATTTGAAACAATTGAAGTCCACAGCTGCCTTAATGGTGGAACACGGTTGAATACCCCAGGCGGATTTAGTGAGGAACGCACAAACCACATTTTTTTAAATTACACAATTCAATTTTGGAGAATTTTGTGCTTTTAGGTAAAATTTGTTTACCAATGTGCATTATTTCCTAAGATTTCTTTCGGCAATCTTAAAGTCTTCCCCCAAAAAGGAAGTCTGTGTATATGCCTTAAAGAAAAAAAAACAACATCATACCATGAGGATTTTACAATTCCGAACAAATAAACAAAACTAAACTTTCCATTGGAGATAAAAATCAATACAAAAGAACGGATATTTTTGCAAAGTCTAACGCCAGCTTTGTTTCCTAAAAAGGGATGCGGGGACTACCTGCGAAATGACCTTTCCAATGGGTGAGCCAAGCCCCCACCCGTTTCACCAAATGCTTATTAAAATTTCTCTGGGGAACCCGCAACAAACACAAAAGGGCCAAAACACCAACAATGGAATTTCTGGGGTAGCAAAGGGGACCCTTTCCATATTCCAAGTCATTTTAAAGAAAGACTTTTCCCCAAAGGGGAGGAGAGCGTGTTTTGCTGGAACAATTCGTGCTTAACATCCAAAAACCTAAATAAAAATTTTCATTCGTTTCTAGCTAATAACTTTAAACCCAAAAAACCTTTTTCCAAAATTATTCCCCACATTGAGAAAAAAAAGATGATGACCCAAAGACTCAGGGTTGACCCAACCCCCTTTGATGTCACTCCATTAAATACTTAACTAAACAAATTACATACAACCACTTTTCTAACAATCTCCATCATCCCATCTTACAAAATTCCATAATAATTTTTCGGGCAACAGACGGGCCAACAGAAAACGTTCATGCTTCATTAAATAAACTTTACTTTTTCAAATACAATATATAAAAACATACTTAATAACCACATACATTGCATGCTGCAATACATGCATACAAAACTACAACATACAAAAAACAGACATACAGGCATACTACAACATTACATACATACATACATAACAAACATACATACATCATAATATACATCATACATCATATTACTTTCATACAAAAACCCATACAAAGCAACAACATACATACATACATAAAAAACATAATACAACACACATACATACATATAGATACAACAAAAATCATACATACATACATACAAACAAAACAACAACAATAGGACAAACATACATACATCAAAACAACACAGCACGGGCAGACAACGGGCAATAACAACAACAACAAAACAAAAACAATGCAGAATATACTTCTCTTCGCACATCAAAATTACTTCTTGGCTGAACTCATATAAAAAAAGAAAAAAAAATGTATAAGAAGCGAAGGACACTAATCCGCGCAGCGGCGCGCGGCGCCGCAGCCGTCGCGCCTGCTGCTCTGTCTTTCTCATCTCTTCTTCTTTCCTCTATATGTTTTTTTTTTCCGTTTGTTCTTCTCTCTTCTTGGTCGCCGGCCGACGCCCTGTGTTTTGTGTCTGTTGCCGTTGTTCTTTTTCTTCTTTTTCTTTCTGTCTCTCTGCCTCTGTCTCTTCTCTTCTCTCTTTTTCTCTCCTCTCTCTCTCTCTCACGGGTCTTGTGTGTGTTGTGTGTGTGTGTGTGGTGTGTGTGTGTGTGTGTGTGTGTTTTTTGTTTTGTTGTTGTGTTGTTGTGTGTGGTGGTTTCTTTCTTCTGTCCACTCTGTGTTTGGTGGTGTTGTGTGGGGTGTGTGTGCGTGGGACAGGTGGGCAACGGGGCGGCGCTTCGTGCGTGCATGTGTTTTTATGTGTGTGTTTGACATCAGAATAATTTTTGGACTAAGTTTAAAAAGTTAAAGTTCTTTTTTTTAGAGAGAAAACGAGACAGAACACTAGCAGAACAACAACACATATTAAAGATGTTGTCCAGTCAGTTCATAGCCAACCTTCATGGTGGGGAAAACAAAACAAACTCTGGCATGAGCAAAAGGGCACTATTCGTGAACATTGCAGCTTTAGCCAAGAGATGCAACACAGAAGCAGACGATGATTAACTGCAGAAATAAGGAGTCAAAGAAACTACACCTGCCAACGTCCTTTCGCTGCCGCTATCATTAAACCCAGTGTTAATTAAGAAATAATAATAAAACCCCATTATTTCAGAAGAAGGAAGCTATTTCACATGCGGTAAGTAAACATTTTCAGAAACATTGGAGCCGCGTGTATAATTTTATAAAAGAGACTGCGTGTTTTTTAAACAACCACAACACGCAAATAATGGAACTGAAAGCACTTTGCTAAATGGAACCTTCTTAAGAAAAATAAGTTTGTGTGTCAAGTGCACATGTGCGCATGTGCACACACACAGAGATAAGACAAACATGCACGTACGCACGGAGACACCGCGCACGCACCACACACACACACACACACACACAAAAAGATAGATAGAAAAAGAAAAAAATAGATAGATAGAAAGAAAAACAAGAAAAAGAAGAAGATAGATAGATAGATAGATAGTTTAAAGATTAGATAGATAGATTAGATAGATAGATAGTAGATAGATAGATTAAATAATAGCCTCCAACTCGCCCAAAATTTTCTATCTCAAAACCCTAGTTTTGTTTTTCGTCAAGTAAACATGCAAATCAATGTATGCTCAGCCTTGTAATTTTTTTTAATTTTTTCCCCCCATTTGTTTTATTGATTACTTGGTCCATGCAAAAGCTTATGTAGGCAATGTTTGTTTGGCCGTGTGTTTTGGTTAATGACATTATTTTCTAAACGCATCATTAAAAAAATAATTATGATTGTAACAATGTTATTTTTCCTTGTTCAAAGCATCTTCAGCGCATATTCCAGACAAGATTTGGAAAAGTTAAAAAGAAAATCGCAAGAGAATAAACCAAGTATGGAAAAATTATGAAATGGTAGTATTTTTCAGCAGAAGGTAATTGGACGGCATATTCCAGTGTGCCTCTGACAAAGGTGTTAATCTAAACTAGTTACCATTTTTATAAAATCATGGCAACATAAACTGTGCAAAAACTTCCACTTTGTAAAAATGTAAGTAAATATTTGCCCGGATTGATTGATTCAGATTTACACACAGATGGAAAAAAAGATGCTGTATGTTTATAGACCCTGCATACATAATAAAAGTGATAATATTCCAATATAATGCTGTGCATAGAAAGTGCAGCAATAAAGAAAATTCGTTTTACGCATACAGACTCACAGACACAGACACAGACTCAGGCACAGCACACACACCACACACACACACACCCCCCCCCCCCACCCCCGTTTCGCGCGCGGGTCGCGCATACGAGCACAACACGCACACACGCACACATGACATTGCAAATTTTTATGCTAATCTTCGATACATATATTTATTCACATATCAGAGAACTGAATGACCCTTAATCACTTAACCCTCGTGATTTTTTTCTGAAAAATTTACTATTATTGAAACTGATTATCTTTCAAATGCATTGTAGTTTGGTCAATTTAGAGATATTTGGGGCGAAATTTGAAGCTAATTTCTTTTTTGCACACTTAATATTGCTTGTATGTCCACAATAATATATATATTATTTATAATATAATATATATAATATATATATATAATATATATATATATCTTCAGTTAACGTCTATCACATTTAGTGATTTTTGACAGAAATGTCCACATCAATAATCACTGAAATAAAAAAATGCTTTTCTGAATAGTCTGTCCACATTACTGAAATTGACTGTGTTATAGCCTTAATTCACAAACTAAATTTCGGGAGCACTCTTGGGGTCTAATTATCTCTTTTTTCTTCCTTGTCTACCAGATATGTTTTAAGGCTGTAGAGCAATAGGGTCACTCCAACGCAGAAATTCCCTGCATAAACTTCTTTTTTTTCTATCGTAGCAAAAAAGCACATTTTCATCTTCCTATTTCGAAGGCCAAACATTAAACTCTGATGTGTTTGTATCAACCACTGGAGATTTTAAAGCCTCAGAATCAAAGGTGTAGTTTAATCTTTGTAGCAGGCATGGTGATGTCTAGGAATCTGGCTGTTTGGGGATCTGGGTTTTTGCATAGTTTCATTGTTTGTCATTTGTGTATTCATTCCAACCTTCTACGTCATTCCCCTAAACAATGCTTTTTGCTTTATCACCCAGAAAGCAACTGAATTAGATAACGCTAAAAATAGAATTGGCAACTGAAACTCAGAACAAGTACTACG
Source organism: Rapana venosa (assembly GCA_028751875.1). Lineage (NCBI taxonomy): Eukaryota > Metazoa > Mollusca > Gastropoda > Neogastropoda > Muricidae > Rapana > Rapana venosa. The sequence goes on from CM054163.1 coordinate 8,484,964, forward strand.
CGGAGAGACAAATTGAATGCAGTTTTACTGCAGCTATCGACCTTGGGAGAGCGTTTGATGATACAAGAAAACATGATGGCAAAATACATTTGCAAAAAGTGAATGGGTGAATGAAAACTTACATTATCAATACCTTCTATACCTAGATTAGGAACATTCATCAAGCCCCACCCCCACCTCAACTTCAGAACAAAAAGGCAAGGGTTTCTAAGCGGACTCCACAAGGGTCTCTAAATCACCCACAGTTATTTAGAGAAAGGTTGTTGACTGACGTGTTTTGGCATATCATGGCTGGTTTCGAGTTTAGGCTGAGAGGACATATCTTCTGATATGCTACTAACTATTTATCACTTCAGCGAAGCTGTCAATTATTTTCGAGTATAGCCTGGAATGATGTGGAAATAGTGCAAAGCTGATGTGTGTGTGTGTGTGTGTGTGTGTGTGGTGCGTCGGGGGTGGGGGGGGGGTGGGGGGGTGAAGTGAGTATTTTTCCGTTTGCTTTGTCTAATTCTTTTCTTCTTCTTCTTCTTCTTTTGGGATCTCCGCAATTCTTCTTTGCAATTATTCCTTGCAATTCTTTTACGCAATGCTTCTCTTTCTTCCAATTTTCTTCTTCTTTGTTTCTTTCTTCCTTTTTCTAAAATCTTTTCAAAAGTTCTTCATTTTTTTCTCCATCTTGTAGGGATGGGAATTTCATACACTATAATATTAAAATGAGTTAGCTAAACGTCTGTCTTTCTTTCTTTCTTGTTCTTGCACGCAAAAAACCCTTTTTTTAAGAAAAAAGAACACGCACGCGCTCGCGCGTTCGCACACACAAGCATACACACGCGCGCGCGCACGTGCACATACACATACATGCACGCGCACGCACACACACACACACGCACCCCACGCACATACACACACACACATACAAAACATGGGCCCCACTACATACCACATACACCTCGTGCGCGCATTGTACTTTTAAGCCCGGCATTTCCCTTGTGCCCCAAGCTATTCAAAAAAATGAGCAAAGATTTAAGAGGCAATAGACAGTGAGGGCAACTTCATAGTCTCCTAAGTGGTCACCTTACACACACAACACACACAAAAAACAAACACAAAACACACGCACACACACACAACACCACACACACATACACACACACACACTACCAGTATCTAAAACCCTATTTGCCTCTCATGTCAAAGACTTCTATTGAAAAACTTGTCAATGATATAATAATAATATATGAAATTTATATAGCGCTGAATCTTGTAAAAAAACAAACAAATCGAAGCGCTTGCACTAAATCATTTACAGGCATATAATGTTTGGTATTGCTATAAGTTTGTAGTGACGTTAAGTCCAATAAGACATCTGTTATAATTATTGAAGTTTTGTTTGTTTGTTTTTGTTTTCTTAGTTACTTGATCATGTTGTTAAGCACGTTGTGTTTGTCATTATGATGTATTCATACACACACACACACACGCGCGCGCGCGCACACACACACACACACACACTTTCCAATCATTCCTTTTGATCGTCTGGTTCCACTCAAAGTGGAAAGACGCTAAAACTAAAGAGTACTACTACTACTACTACTACTACTACTACTACTACTACTATCACTACTACTACTACTACACTACTAAATCTACTACTACTACTACTACTATCCTACTACTAAATACTACTACTACTACACTACTACTACTAAATACAACTACTACCACTACTACTACTACTACTACTACTACTACTACACTACTACTCTACTACTACCAACTACTACTACTACTACGACACGCACTACTACCACTACTACTACTACTAACAATACATCCCAAATCTACTACTAAACTACTAACTACTACTACTACTACTACTTCTACTCTACTACTACTCTACTACTACTACTACTACTACTACTACACTGCTACTGCGCCCGCTGCTGCTGCTGCTAAATACTATACTACTACACAAACTCCTAAGTTACTACTACTACTACTACTACACTACTACTACTACAACTCCTACGTACTACTACTAAATACTACTACTATACTATACACTACTACTACTACTATACTACTAACTAATACTACTACTACTAATACTACTACTACGACTACGACTACGATACTACCACTACCCACTGCTACAAATAAATACTACTACTCTGCACTACTACTACTACTACTACTAAATACTACTACTATACTACTAAATACTACTACTGCTGCTTTCTGCTTGCTGCTGCTGCTGCTGCTACTACTACTACAACTACTACAACTACTACTAACTACTTCGACTCCTAATGTTCCACTACTACTACTAAAAACTCCTACTGTTACTACTACAACTTCTGCTACATACTACACAACTACTACTACTACTACTACACACACTCTCTAAATGCTACTACTACTACACTCTCTCCTCCTCCTCCTACCTCCTACTAAATACTAACTACTACTACTACTACTACTCCTACTGTTACTTCTACTATTGCCACTGCTACTACTATTACTACTACTACTGCTACTACTACTACTACTACTACTACTACTACTTCTACTACTACTACTACTACTACTAATACTACTGCTGCTGCTGCTTCTGCTGCTGCTGCTGCTGCTGCTACCACACACACACACACACACACACACACACTCATTCACCAGCTATGGCAATCTGTTGGCAACAGGCGACAATGTATGGCGACGCATGTGTGTCAAAATTCTGCGTCCCCATTGGTTGACGCTAGGTGCCTACAGAATTTTCACCAAAAGAGTTGACTGACTTTCATTCTGTTGTGTTGTTGTGTGTTTTGTGGGGGTGTGTTGTGTAGTTTTCCATCTATCCTGGTTTCATTTATTATGATTGTTATAAATTTTTTATTGTTATATAAGATGTGATGATGATATGATGATGATGATGAATGATGATGAATGATTATCAAAAGGGGTCATGATCGATATGATCAGATGGTGATGATGATGATGATGCGGCTGCTGCTGCTGCTGCTGCTGCTGCTGCTGCCTGCTGTTGCTGCTGCTGCGCTGGGTGAATGATGATGATCTTCATCATCATCATCACATCATCAAAATCTGTCGTATATCGTCCTTGCGTCTGTCCATCTTCTCTGTCCTTTTTTCAGCATATTTCAGTCACAGATTGTTTTACCTCTATTTCTCTGTCCGTGTCCCTCTCTCTTTCTCTCCCCTCTCTCTTCTCTCTCTCTCCCCTCTCTCTCTCTCTCATCTCTCTCTCCTCTCCCCTCTCTCTCTCTCCCTCCCTCTCTTATACACACACACGCGCGCGCGCGCATATTCACACACACACACGCACACAAATATATATAGAGAGGGGAGAAAGAGAGAGAAGGAGAGAGAGAAGATAGAAGATAGAAGAAGATATAGATAGATAAGATAGATAGAAGTACAAAACCACACATATTGCACAAACACAACCCCCATACACAACCACACACAAAACCCCCCCCCCCCAACCCACCACACACCACAAAATTTTAAATCATACACACAGTCACCACCTTCTCTCAAGAGTCATTGTAAGAGCCCTTGTAGGTTCATGGCACCCAACAACAGGAAAAGCTAACTCTTTCTTCCCCTCGCTGCTGCTTCCGCTTGCCATTCTTCTTCCGGTGGATGTCCTCTGGAGGTTATCCTTTCCTTGAGAAAAAAAAAAGACATGACCTGTTTCGTTTTGCTTTAAATTTGTTTTGTTTTGTGATGTGTGTGTGTGTGTTTGTTTTGCTTGTTGTGTGTGTTGGTGTGTGTGTGTGTAGTGGTGTGGGTGTGTGTGTGTGGTGTGTGTGTTGTGGATGTGCTGTGCATGAGGTTTTGTGTGTTGTTTTTTACGGTGATTTTTGTTTTGTGTGTGAGTAACAGAGAAGATAGATAGATAGATGATAGATAGATAGATAGGATAGATAGATAGATAGATATAAAGATAATAGATAAAATAATGATTGAATGTTGTTGTTGTTCTTGTTGTTGTTGTTGCTGTGCGTTTTCCAGCTTAACACACTGGGTGTCACCTGGAACGTGCACTCTGACTCACTATCCCACCTGGGAATCATTGTGAGATTGAAATTGCACACTGAATGAGAAGCTTGCGTGTGTGACTGTTTTAAGTACCCGCCATATAGGCAGCTACACTTCGTCTTCGGAGGGAATATTTTCTCCTTTCAAGGAAAGTGCAACTTGTGATGTTAAGAGCTTGTCATAGCTGAAGGCAATCTCAACACAACATGTTACAACATAACAACATTTTAGTGTAGGCCTTGGCAATTAGCTGACATCAATAACTGGGAAACAACTTTTGACCTGGGCCACAACGAAAGAATGAATAAATAAATGAATGAATAATTGACCGAATTAATGAATGAATTAATTAATGTAGTTTATTTTTCAAGCTACAGATAAGCATTGGCATACTTTTTTAGATTGGGTCTTGGCCTGATTAGGGACTAGTAACAAAACAAGAAAAGGAACACACACACACATACACACACATACACACACATGCACACACACATACACACACACACACATAACACACACGCACACACACATACACACACCCCATGCACACACATTTCACACACACACATACACACACGCCACCACACACATACCACCATACACACACCCTACCCCACATCACCATAAAGCCTCTACCCCCACACATACCACCGAAATCCCATACCCCCCCCACACACCTGCATAACATTTTCAAACAAACACCATTACAAAAAACAAACCCCAAAAAAACCATAATATTTCCTGGGTAAGGGAAACCCTTTTTTTCTCAATTCCGGTGTTTGGGGTCAAATTAGTCCTACCTATCCAAACCCCCTCTTTAAACATTTTTAATTACCAAAATTTTTGCGTTGAAACATTTCAAGTTCCCAAAATTTGGGGGTGAAACAAAGAAACAACCCATGAAAAAACCAAATGCAACCCCCTTTACACTTTTCCAGAAAATGGAAAAGGCATCCACGTGTTTTTTTCGTCAATTTCCAGTTGCATGATTTTTAAAAACTCATAATCAAAAACTTGTGGAAACAATGGCACTTGCAAAACTAAAATTAACACAACAAAGGTAAAGACCTTTTTTAACAAGGGGAAACTCAAGTTCCCGTCCCAAGATTTATGATAAAGAGGGGCTGACTGATGAAATTCCAGGGGCGAAAAATTGGTTAGGAAGGAATTCAATGGTAAAGAAAAGGCCGCCAACAATAAACGTAGGTTGGGCGAAGCCCCCCGGGTGTTGGAAAGGAAAGATTATAAATGGCCAAAATAAAAAAAAAAAAGTTTGCTTTCAAAATGCATTTCCGTAACAGATAAAAAAAATTTTTCAAAACCCATAATACGTCTGGATTCTTTGACACCCTGATCTACAAAATCCACAAAAAAAACGTCTCTTAGCGCTTTTTTTTGTTTCTTAAAAATTTGCCTATATTTTTTCCAAAAACATATTATTTTCTTATTTATAAAAATTTAAAATAATATTTTTTATTTTTCAAAGGATCTCACAATCATTTAATTTTAAAATCCCCTATAAAGAATTAACAACTCCATGGCCCATCTTCAGAACAGTAATGCCGGAAAGCTTTTAACTATCATCCCCCCCCAACTTTTCCAAATTTAATTTATTTTAAGAGCAAAGATTTTTTTTAAAAAAATTTTAATTAAACTTTGAAAAAGCAAAGATTAAACCAACGCGGGAAAAATTGGGGGAAATAATTGGGAAGTGGACAAAAACTACTCCAAAAAATTCCATCAAGAATAACCCTCCTATTTTAACTGCCAAAATCTTCAGTTTGATTCCAATCCACCAAGCTTTCTAATTCAAAAAAGGATTTTAACTGCATTTTCAGGCTTTTGAGAAAATGAAACGCCAGAAAAAGGCAATATTTCAAAAATTTTGATAATGGGAGAAAAAAAATTTTCTAAAATGTTTTAAAGGTCACATGTGTTTAAAAGTTAAAAATGGGAAACCCCCGTTGGTGTGTTTTTTTTTTTAAAATTTCTTTAAAAAAAGAATTAAACAAAACTTCCTTTCTACTCTTCCTTTTTCTTCCTCTCTGTTTGGTTTGTGTTAACCCCAAACAAGCCACAAAAAAAGACAGGTTCCTTTGAATATTTTTACCAGGAAAAAAACCTTTTAAATAAAAGACTAAAAAAAATAAGGAGGGCCTTTTAAAACAAAAGGGTTAAGGGGCGGGGGTCAAATCATTTTGGGGGAGTTTTTAGGGGCCCCAAACCCCTCTTCCGTTTACCCCTCCCTTGGGGGTCCCCTTTTTCCCCGGGGGGGAAAGGGGACTTCAAAGGGGGGAAAGGACCATTACCCTGTAACCCGCTCGCTCCTTAACTTTTTAAAGGAGTGTTTCGACCACGAGCTTTACCCGTTCCCATTGTTAATAAACGTTTGCAAAAACCCAAAGCCTGACCTTAATACTTAATTCAGGGCAGGAAAGTAGAATGTGCGAGGAAAGTGAATCTGGGAAAAGGGTTTTTCTTGTGAAAAAACTGAATAACTCTCAATACAGATTCATCATGTAAATCCCCTCTCTTTCATCTGTTTTCAAAACCTTGTTACAGCCCTGTTTGGGTAAATGATGTGCCAGTACACACCTTTGCAGTTCTCTAATTCCCAAGGCATTTTCATTTGCATTTCCTATGGCTTTTAAAGATGAACAATCGTTTTAAAAGCTGCCATTTATCTACACAAGCATTATAATTGTATCGGAGTTTGTCTAAAATGTTAAGCCGTCTTCATGTTCTACAATCACTTTAAAGATAGAACTCTCCTGTTTTTTTGCGGTGTTTGTTTTTAAATTCCTTCATAGGGTAATGTCTTTCTTAAAGATGAGTTTTAATTAAACAATATACCCTCTCTCTTTCTCCTCTCCTCTCTCTCCTCTCTCTCTCTCTCCCTCTTTTTGTTTGTGTGTGTACGCCTTACGCGCACCCCACACACAAAACGCTCTCCCCATGATAAGATAGAAAATAATTAAGCCAGAAGAGGGAAGTGAAGACTAAAAGGGAAAATAATGAACAAAAGGAAACTAAAGAAGAAAATGAAGGAAGAAGAAAAGTAAAGAAAAGCAGACACCTTGTCTAGAGAACGGAAGCAAAACAGGAAGTAAGAAAAGCGGAAGACAGTATCCGCTTCCTGTCTCGTGCATGCCTGAATGAGCATGCAGCATTGAAGGGAATGTGCGTGAAATGTGTTGTGTGTAGTATGTATTAATTTTTATGTATGGTTAATGTATTATAGTGATGTATTGTGAGTTATGTATGAAATGTATGTATTGTGTAGAGTATGTATGTATGTATGTATGTATGATAGGGTATGTATGATGTATTATGTATGTATTATGTATGTATGTATGAATGTATGTATTATGTATTTATGTATGTGTGTATGTATGTATGTATGTATGTATGTATGTATGTATGTAGTATGTATGTATGTATGTAAGTATGATGTTGTATGTATGAAAGAAATGTATGTATGTATGTATGTATGTATGAAAGAATGTTGTAGTATTTTATGTATGTATGTAATGTATGTTGTTGTTGTATGTATGTATGTATGTATGTATGTATGTATGTATGTATGTTGTGTGTGTGTATGTGTATGTATGTATGTATGTATGTATGGTAGGGTTTTTGGTATGTATGTATGTAAGTATTATGTATGTTAGTATGTTTTGTATGTAATGTATGTAATGAATGTATGTATTTTGTATGTATGAAATGAAATGAAAGTATGAAATGTAGTATGTATGTGTTATGTATGTATGTTGAAATGTTTTAATGTATGTATGTATTGTATGTATGTATTTTGAAAATGTATGTATGTATGTGGGGTGTGTGTGTATGTATGCATGCATGTATGCATGTATGTATGTGTGTGTGTGAACTTGTCTGTATCTGCCTAAGTATCTGTACTTCCGGAAGCAAATAGTTATAACAGCTGTGAACAAATCAGCTTTCCCTGCAAAAGTGTATTTCAACCAAGGCATCCTACTAGAACTATAAAATATAGAACGCCCCCTTAAAAGCATCCCCTCTCCTGTAAGTGCCAAGCTCAATTACATCGACCCTGATAATCAAAAGTGCATATTTAGTTTTAGTGTCAACAACTTATTCAACCCTGAAATTAATGTTTAAAGTTTCTTAGAATAAACTTTTCAAAAGGATATCTGGATTTTCTTGTAGTTTTTCTTTTCTTTTAATTAAAAAAATCTGTGTTTAACTGTATTAAACAGAATTTGAAAGAATGGTGTTTTTATTTATTCATTCTCCTGCGCTTTCTTGCTCCTGATAGATACAACTTTAGAATTATTCAGCATTTAGATTTTTTTTTAAAGGAGAGGGGGGGGGGGGATGGAGAACATGCCAATGGCATTTTGATTTGGTAGCATGGCCTTATTTTCAAGGATACCCACGAGATTAAAGGAACATCGCTTGCACAACTAGGAACTTCAATTTTTCCCCCCAAATTCTTGAACAGTTTTTTGCGTCATCACTTCCCCACATTTTCTTATATAGATTGTATGGTGATTTTATTTTTGAGGTGGGGGAGGAGGAGAGCGTTCGGATTGCTAATATGTGCACTTCACTTGTAATGCTTTGTAAGAAATTTCTTCAAAACTGTGTTTTTGAATGAAAACCAAAGAAAAAAATCATCAAAAGTAAGAAAGACACAACACAAAACAAGCAAATTCGAAATAGAGAGAAGCATACCATAAACAAAACTAAACTGAAAATAGAAAAAACGACATGAAGAAAAGAATACAATAAACAAAACAAAACTTAAAAAACACAACCAAGAAACGAGATACAGAAAAAACACATTAAGCAAAACGAAACAAAAGTTTTATTAAATAAAAAACCCAACAACAAAAGAAAACCTTAGAAAAAAAAAAAAAAAAGGGAAATAAGCATGAAATCCCTTGAACTCAGGCTAAAATAAAAAAAACAAGCAAAGCACTAAATTGAAAAAATAAGTACAAAAAAAAGAACGATTTTTTTTAATCCACAACACCAACATAAAAATTGAGATGAGGTAAAATAAAAAACAACAACAAAAATCACACAAAAATAAAAATGAATTGCCGACTTGGGGGGGGGGGGGGGGGTAATAGTTTTTTGTGATGAAAATATATAATTTATGAATGATTATTGAGTTATGGGTTTTAGTTTGTTTAAATAGATAATATGGGATATTAAGGGTGTAAATGCAAATATTTTATACTGCTGATGCTCATTGATGAAGTGTAGATTTGTCCAAATTATTGGTATTTTGTAAATGATGAAGGGGCATGGTGTAATGGATTTCAGATTTCCTTGTTGTTTAAGCCAAACAAAACGGTGACCAATACCAATGAATTATATATGATAGATAGATAGATAATAGATAGATAGAATAGAACAATAGAGATAGATAGATAGATAATAGATAGATAATTAAGAAGATAGATAGATAGATTGGATAGATAGACAATAGATAGATAGATAGATAGATAAAGAGAGAGATAGAAATATAGAAAGATAGATAGAGGGATAGATAGATAAGATAGAATAAGATATAAAGATAGATGGATAGATAGATAATAGATAGATAGATAGATAGATAGATAGATAATAGGGACAAGAGTAGTGAATATATAGGGTAAATAGATAGATAGCAGATCATAGGGCAATACACAAAACGTGTATATATATATAATATATATATATAGATATATATATATATATATATATATATAATATATACATTACATACATACATACATAGATATTTAGATAGATAGATAGAATAGAGAAGTAGTAGCAGACAGACAGATAGAATAGATCAAGACAGCCAGACAGCAGACAGACAGATAGATAGATAGCTAGATATATAGATAGATAGATAGATAGAATAGATAGATAGATAGATAGGACAAAGAGAAAGCAGGCAGTCACATACAACATACATAACATACATACATGTGTACATACATAGAATGGAAAGATAGACAGACAGACATCAGGACCGACAGATAATGAAGATAGAAGATAGAATAGATATGATAGATAGATAACCAAGAGAAGAGGCAGACAGACAACCCAGACAGATAGATAGATAGATAGATAATAGAGAGATAGATAGAGAGAAGATAGACAGACAGATAGAAAGATAGATAGATAGATAGATAGAATAGATCAATGAGGTGGGATGAGGGACGGATGGATGGATGGATGGATAGACAGACAGACAGCCAGATGACTGAATAAAAGGAAAGAAACATAACCAAATAACAAGAACCAAACCAAATCGAAACAAACCAAGAAGAGAGAGAACGGACAACAGCGTTAGCAAAAACAGCATAGAGAAAGGGGCCGAGTGAGAGGTGTGTGTGAGGACAAACATGCCTAGGAGAAAAAGACATTCGGCAATAACCTGTTCCTTCTACATGTACGTTTTTCACAACATCACACACACGCACGCAGCGCGTACACACACACACTTACACACACACATACACACACACACACATACATACAACATACATACATACAACACATACACACACACATACACACGGATGTCTAAGATTTTCCTTGAGTGAACATACGTTAAATAAAAAAAGAACACACATATATAGATGCGCGGGCGCTTCCAGCATACATGCATGCACAAACACACAAACACACACACACAACGCGCGCGCCACGCAAATACCCACTACAACACTCACACACGCACGCACCCTCACACACACACCAATTATCCTCGATATACAAGATAAAATAAATAAAATAAATCAATAAATCAATAAACTCACACACTTAACACATGTGCAGCACGAATGTGCATAACACACCGATCGACAAACGCGACAGAGAGAGGAGATAAGAGAGAGAGAGAGAGAGAGAGAGAGAGAGAGAGAGAAGAGAGAGAGAGAGAGAGAGAAGAGAGAGAGAGAGAGAAAGAGAGAGACAGAGAGAGACAGAGAGAGAAGAGAGAAGAGAATGCTAGTGTATGTGTTATGTGGAGAGAGAAAGAGACTCGTGTGTGTGGGTGCGCGTGTGTGCGTGAGAGAAAGAGAGAGTGCGTGTGCGCGTGTGTGTTTGCGTTCGTGTGTGTGTGAAGAGTGCCGTGTGTGTGTGTGTGTGTGTGTGTGTGTGTGTGTGTGTGTGTGTGTGTGTGTGTGTGTGTGTGTGTGTGTGTGTGTGTGAGGAGTGCTTGTAATGTGTGGTTGGGTAAGGGGAGTGAGTGTGTGTGTGTGTGTGTGGTTGTGTGTGTGAGATTTGTTTGGTTTTTTGAGTGTGTGTGGTTATTTGTGGGAGAGGAGAGAGTGCGCGCGTACCGTGTGTGTTTGAATAGAGAGAGATTCCTTTCATAGAGGATACTTCCTTTCTCCCCCATCTGCCAAGATGCTCATGAAAAGCCCGCAGCTTGGAGATAACAAATTGGCATCCTTAAAAGACTCTGAGTCAACGTGCTAAACATATACATGAGAGAGAGACATTGGACACCCACACAGACACGGAAAACAAGCAACAACACACCACACACACACACACACACAGAGAGCATAGCGCGCACGCACGCACACACACTGTTGTGTACGTATGTTTGTGTTCGTTTGTTTGTTTATTTGCTTGTTTGGGTTGTTGTTTTATCTTGTTTGTTGTTTTTTCAGTGTTTGTATGGTTTGAAGGATTTCGTGGTGATGTGTGTGTTGTTGCTTGGGAGCAGTTGATGTCTTTTTTAATTTTTTGTTTTGTCTTCTTTTTTTTTTTGTTGTGGTTTTTTCCTTTGGTGCTTGTTTGTTTGTATTATAGGTAAAGGTAAAGGTAAAGGAGATCCATAACCTATAAGGTCGTAAGGGAGCGAGGCGTCAGAAACCTCACTTCTCTAGGGCCAGCATATTGAGGGCGGCGTTCATCTCCTCTCCCTCGCTGCTTTACCTTCCCTGACCCTAAAGAGGGCAGGTACCCATTTACAGCTGGGTGAACTGGGGGAACTGTACTGTAGCCAAGGCGCGCAAACGGTCACCCATCCAACTGGTAACCACGCTCGACGCTGCTTAACTTGGCTGGGGAAAAGGGAGTGCTCCGACCACTGAGCTATCCCGTCCCCTTGTTTGTATTATGGTGGATATATTTTCAGGAGATTTTTTCTATCTATTTGAACTGTATGGTTTGATATTTTTCAGGGAGGGGGGGTTGTTTTCAATTCCATATATGCATATATTATTGTCTTTTCTTGTTTGATTTGTATGGTTAATTATTTATTAGGTTTTTCTTCAAGTCTGCATATGTATTATCTCTTTTCTATCTTTTTTTTTTCTTTAGATAGATGGCTTTTAGATTAAAAAAAAGCAATGCACTGCTATTCAATGTACCATCTGAAAATAAAAATTTTGACTTTGAGACTTGACTTTTGAACACACGCACACTAAGTAACACAACCCACAAGCACACCACACACGCAACACCACGCAGATTTGATATAAAACCATCTCTTCTTTAAAAAAAAGACGAAAATGGGCGTTATCCTTTGGATCTATATAAAAGTTCACCTATAAGATACATACCCTTCACATCTAAGAAAACACTGACGATCCCTTCATAAGAACAGGAAGCAGATGGGCATCATCATCATTCCCACTTTAAAGATAGAAAATTCCTATCACATCGGCAAAATCAATTCCGAACAATACGGGCGAACTTACTGCTATTTGAAGGCTTTGGTACTTTCTGCTTGATTGCCCCAATACTGTTTTGCAGATATTGTCATTGTTGGATTCTAAATCCAAAAAGTCTCTCATAACTCGTCTTCGGAACGTTAGGTCAGAATCTTATTACTGAAATTAATATTTGTTTGGTACATTTTTTAAAATTCTGGGGGTTCGAATGTTACTTTCTTCTGATTCACATCTCACTGTGGTATTCAATATTAATGAAATGGTTGACAAAGCTGCCAAAAAGGCAGCCAAAACCTGGTATCTATTCAACTGTATTTAGATATTCCTCTTACTCTTCAAGAAGGTTATGCTTTGCTCAAAATGTAAGCTGAAACAATGTGAAAAAGAAACAGGAAGAGCTGGTTATCCCCAGCATACTATTCAGTTCGGATATTGAGAACATTCTTTGCACGCAGTAAACGTATTCGAAAATCCTGTACTAGAAAAATTGTTTTCTCTAATCTACAGATTGAAATAAAATGCCTTTCGAAAGCAAAATTTGCCAAAAATGTACAATGTATAGCGGTGACAATTTACTAAAGTCATTTCTGTATCAATGTCAAGGTTTAAAAACGTTTTACATCATTTCAAGATAAGTCTCTGCCTGAAGTATTACCAATCCAAGATATTATGTCAGATAGAACCTGACTCGTGCAATCCCAGTATTCTCTTTTTTGTAAAGTATGGTCGTGGGAATCTACATTTTGCTTGTTTCACAGCTGCCGGTTACAAGTAGTTCAAAATGTTGTTTTTCAAACATTAGAGTATTTTTCCAATTGATTGTGGGTTTTTTTGTTAATTTTTGTAGTTCTATGCAAGTTTTTTTGCGAACATACTAGTTATAATAGATTGGAATAAACTTTAATTGCCTTCATAACCAACACGTATCTATTCAACTTAAAGCCTTATCTCATTTATGTTCCCCCCCCCCAATCCCCCCCTGCCTCCATCGGTCTAATATCACTAAGTCACAGACGTAAAATTGAAGACACACACACACACACACACACGAATAAAGAAGGGTGAGACAGGCAGCCAGACATACATTACCGATAAAACAATATTAATACATAAGAACATTTAGCGACAGTAGAAAATAAAAAAACAAAAACAAACCAAAAGAAGCGATACACAGAGAGACAGAACGATAGAGAGAAAGAAAAATCAGACTGACAAGAAGAGAGGTAGAGTGATAGACAGACAGAAAAGAAAAACAGACTGATAAGAAGAGAGATAGAGTGATAGAAGGAAAAAGCAGACAGATAAGACATCCAGATAAGCAGGGAGAACTGAATGGAAATAATGAGACAAGCTAAACACATAAGAAGAAATTACAGACGTAACATGGTAGTCGTCTAGACATGAGTACCTGTAATGAAGAGAGAGGTAGTCCCACATGAGACATGAATCTACTGACAGGCAAATGACATCGACTTTGATTGACATAAGAGACAGATATATCTCTGGGGACACAGGTTTAATCACATATCAAATAAACAATTCAGAAAGGGTTAGGAGCAAAACAAGAAAGAAGACGAAGAACATAAAGAAAAAAGAACAATAAACGATAACAAGGAGAAAAAGAAAGGAGGAAGAATTGCGCAGAAGAAGAAGTGCAAAGAAGAAGTACACGAAGACGAAGAAGGAGAAAAAATAAAGGGGGAGGAGAGGAGGGAAATGGGAGGAGGAGAGAGCAAGAAGAAGAAGAAGAGCAAAAGCAAAAAAGAGATAGACATGAGAAATGGAGGAACAAGAAGGAGGAGAGGTATCTGCACAGGACAGACAAAGAGGGCGCAACTATTTTTTGGTTAAGCAGACATTGTTGTAAACATACATTAATATTTATCAAATTTTAACCACATGCCATTGTTTTCCTTTTCTGTCTTTTGTTTTGATCTGCAATCCATCTCTCTTTCTCTTAAAACAGAGTCTTGTAGATTGGTTAACCCAAAAATAGACTGGCACCAATCCAGAAATCGCAGTAGATATATAGTTACAACAGAAACTTTAAGATTGTTTTTGAAAGAGAGAATATATTAAAGTGAAATTGATGCCTAATTGTTTTTCGCGTTGCAGTTACTCAAATACGTTGAAATTGCGCAACCACTAACACAATAATACCCATCGCTATAGTAGTTCAAATGAAGATAACCAGTGCCCTGATTGTAAAGACCCAATAGAGAATACAAACACTAAAACTTTTATTTAATTGTCCTGTCTATGAAGAATTGATACATAATGACTTAAAATGCGAAAGAACGTCCTTTGCACGTGCGACTCAAAGCTAACAGTATCTTAACTGATCAGACATAACTTATCGCGATTTATTTTCATGCAACCAACAGAAGAAATAAGATAACTTTCTAGAAATGATCTTATATTTGATGAATACTACATTTCAAAACATTGTCGGATTAAGAAGCACGTGAATAGATTTGTGATGACAAATCAAAATAGGTGATGTAATTTCTTTATTAATTGCTGATATATCATTTCAAAATTATATACATTGAATAGTTATGTGTTTAAACACTCAAGTCATATGTCCACTCCTTAGTAACACCCATCATTCCTTTGGTACTGTGGCCGAAGGCCGATGTACAGTAAAATCTGAAGTCAAACTGAAAGTCCTCATCTCTCACTTCTCTCTCTCTCCCCCTCATTCTCTCTCTCACTCTCTCTCTCTCATCGTCATATCTCTCTCTCTCTCCACTTCATCTCCTCGTCTCTCTTCTCTCTCTCTCTCCCTCTCTCTCTCTCTCTCTTCATCCCTCTCTCTCTCTCATCTCTCCTCTCTCTCTCCATCCCTCTCTCTCCTTTCCTCTTCTCTCCCTCCCCTCCTCTCCCTCCCCTCTCTTCTCCCTCTCCCTCTCCTTAATACATAAATCTCTATTCTGCGCTCGAGACACTCTCACCCCGTGCTGCAGTGTGAAGCAGACAGTTTAATTTTATATCATAAATCGTATTCTGTGCTCGAGACACGCCCACTCCAGTGCTGCAGTGTGAAGCACACAGTGCAGGACAAACCAGTGTCAATCTCCTGTACACAGGACCAAGCTTCAGAACAGTGCTGATTGTGCTCATCTACTTTCCTTTCCACTTTTCTTTTTATTTATTTTATTTTTTATTTGTTTCTTACTTTTTTTTTATATTATTTTTTTTTAATATCTCTTTAAATCCTACCTTTCCAGGAACGGGGATTGTAGTTGTGCTTTATATTCATAATACTGGATCTATATTTACAGGTGCTTTACTGTATTTGTCTCGCCTCGCTTGTTGAGGTGATTTGGGTTGCATTTGTTGTTGTTGTTGTTTTGTTTTGGGGGCTTTTTTGTCTTTTTTTTGATTGTTTTGTTTGTTTTTTTTCTTTTAAAGATATCTCCCTATCTCTCGGTAACCAACCACGCCACCTGTAGATTTTTTTCTTTATTCTTTTATTTTTTTCTCGTCAGACTACTGTCCAGACTGATGGAAGTTATAAACCATTGTGTGCTACGAGTGGTAATTGATTTTCTCCTCTCTTCACCCTATCCACCACTATAACCCCTATCAAGTAGTCACATTTCCCCCCCTATTATTATTATTATTCATTGTCTCCTCTTTTCTCCTAATCTTCACTATTCTGGTACACATTAATAATTCCTCACAAAACGAACTTTAATAGATGTATTCAGACACAATTCCATGGCCCTCCAAGGGAAAGGGCTTACGAATTTGCCACCTAAATATAAACCATGCAGTCATAAAATCGAAGATATAACTAAGACACATACACAAACCAAGGTCAAACCATTTCATATACTATCTTTCCGAGTCAAGACTTACAGAACACATGAACCAACCACTGACATTTATCCATTCCGATATAAAATTCATGCGAAAAGATCCGCAAAAGCCCAAAAACAGGTCTCCTTAATCTATATTAATAGAGCCCTGTAACGTTCAAAACGTCTTTTCTAATCTGAACGTTATGAAGTAAATCCATCTGGATCGTAGTACTATAAAAGGAGCAGCGCCCTATTATAATGGGGTTCAGCTACAGGAAATCCAACAGAACAGAAAAAATTTGATAGACAAGTTTGACCTCCATGATGAACGTAGTCCTAAGAGAATCTAGGGAAATTATCTTACAGGTGATATTATATATTGACCTAGCAAAAGTAAACAACCAATGGACCCAAGGAATTAACTCATTCAAAGTGGGGGGGGGGCTTGCACCAATTAGTAACTTCACCACAAGAGTCACATCACAATTCTAACACAATCATTGATCACATCTATGTAATCAGACCCTAAAAAACATCATAGAAACTTGTTGTCCCTGTACAAAAACGGTAGCGACCGACTACCCAGTCTGTACCACATGGTCTAAAAAAGGAACCAAAATTCTAAACCTGGCGCATAAACTATAACCTATCGCTCTTTGCAAAGATTTAATGAGCAGCTTTTCTTACTAGAGTAAGCAGTTTCATGCTCTCAGAAACATTCAATTATACTGATCCAGACCTGGCATTGAATTCTGATTAAAAGTTTTTACTGAAATCTTATAACAAACATGCCCCATTTAAAAACCATAAGGATCAACAATGTCCCGCAAAACACTTAGTTTACAAAGGAACAAAGAAGAAGCATGCTATCCTTAGAGATTTCTTAAAAGAACATACATATTAAGAGGAGGCAAAAAAAATTAGAAATGCCATAAATTGACAAAAACGGCGAGAGAAAAGGAAATATTTCCAAGATCTACTTCATCCAAAAAAAATTCAAAGACTGTATGGAAGGCCAATCAATCAAATAACAATAATCAATTGTCCTTTCCAAATTCTAACGTCATTTAAATATATTTCTGCTGAAAAACTAAACAATCACTTCATTAATATATTTCTTGTAACATAATTAACAATATAAATCGAAGTCCCAATGATCTCAAAGAACTAAAACAATTCTGCCAAAAAAAGCGTATCCATCAAAACTCCCACCATACATTCAAATCTTTTCTGAGGTCTATACGATTACCTGACTCAACCTCAAACAATCAAGTACGCGTGGTTTTTTTCTTGATGGAATAGATGGCAGATACTGAAACTCCACATCTCCATTATTACAGACACTCTGACACATATCTATAAACCTTTGTCTTCATAGAAACTATTTCCCCAACGCCTACAAAACTGCTAAGGTGATTCCGATCCACAAGTCCTGGAGACACCATCTGATCCCTCAATATTATAGGCAATCTCTATTATACTTACCTTGTCAAAACCCTTGAAAAACATATGAATAAACACATAGTCCATCATATAGATATTAACACTACCTTCACCCAAATCATCTGGATTTAAAAAAATCACTCGTGCCATATCGGCATTAACTAGTCTTGTAGACAATTGGCCTGTCTAACATTAAATGACAATAAATTTTGTGGAGTATAATTTGTAGATTACAAAAGCATTTGTTAAATTGACCGAAGACTTCTCATAAAAAAGCTAACTTATATAATCTCTCTAACAAATACTCTTGAACTTCTGCTTTTATCTTACAAACAGCACAATGTGTATCAATAGCTACGACCCCATCCCACTAAAACCCATTCATTATGTAGTAAACCACAGGATTCCATCTTAGGACCAATATCTTTTCATTATACATATAATACCTTGCCTCTCATAACAATATCTAAATGCGAACTTTTTGGCGTGACGACACCAACAACATCCAAGCCATACTGACTTTAACTCTCTTGCAAAACATTGCAAAGTAGCATCTGATGAACTTGTCAATGACTGAACTAAATCATATGTCTAAACAACCCAAAAAAACAAATGCATGCTACACTAACAAGACAAAAAGCGACAAAATCTATCTGAATAACCTTTCTCCAAACCATATTGAAAAGGAAACAAACAACAAGCCCCTACAACAAAGTTCTAGGATAACAATTGAAAAAATCTCAGCTGGTACCATCACATTATCCCATCTTTGCAAAAACATGTCTCAAAGAATACCAACTGACTAAAATCAAACATTTTCTTGACTTTCATTCAAGAAACTATTCTTTATCAAGCTTAATACAATCCTCAATAGATTATGCTCAAACCCTGTGGATTCTGCTAGTGCAAACACTATGAAACCATTTATTAAGACTGTATAAACGTGCTCTAAACTGGTTCTCTGAAAAAGACTACCTTACTAGAAGTGGATTATAACCCAGTTAAATATTCATCCCCTACACCAAAGACAAAGATTTAACACAGGCAACATGATGGTAAAGATAATGACAGGAACATTTCCCTCATCCTTAAAAGACAAGTTCCCAATGAAATCATTCCAGAAATACGAAAACATGTGTCCCAATCCAAAATAGATTTGTTCAACATCTAGCTACTTTACCAGCCCCTGTGCTGTGGAACTCCTTCCTGACTCCAATTAACAACTCCAAACATTAACAAATCTTCAAAAGCATTTTTCATTCCACTTGCTGCATCAAAAATAAAAAATCCACAATTGATCGTTGGAAACAAAGTAAATAATCCTCGCTTGCATTTTTTTTTTTATAAACCAAATTATCCTCTCTCTCATCTCTCTCTCGATCCTCGATTCTCTCTCTTCTCTCCTCTCTCTCTCTCTCTCTCTCTCTGTAACTGACATAAGTTAGCTTGCTTTGAATTGTAAATGTGTGTGTTGTGTGTGTGTGTGTGTGTGTTGCCTTGCCCCCTTGTTTTGCTTTTGTTAACAATGAACTTTGTCTGAGTTTTCCCCCCCCTTAAAATGAAGTTTGGGTTTGTATTTTGTTGTAATGCAGATGGTATGGATTGTTTAATTTGCAATGTTCTGTGGACAAATTTCAATACTTCTGTGGACTTTTGTATCAAATTCTAATAATGTGTATATAGGCTTGCCAAGCATGAATATGTTGTGGTGTGTATATGTGTGTGTATGTGTGTATGTGTGTGTCAGTGATTAGTAATGAGCGCCCATTCACAGTGTGGCAATAAGCGGAAAGAAAAGCAGTTCGGTGTGTTTATTTGTAATAGCTGATTTATGATTGGTCATTTTTCTTGATGCTAATGGCTTGCCGTCTTCGTACATCAAATTCTGTTTAATTCCTGGTTTTGTCTGAAAACAAATGTACGGATCATGATATGGGATGATATATATGACATGTGTCTATTATTCTTGTAGGTGAGTGAAATGTCTTGCGAATGATAGAGTTATCCAGGATGTGTGGTGTGTGTGTGTTGTGTGGTATATTTGTGTGAGTGTGTATTTGAGAGGTGTGTGTGTTTGTTGGTGTGGTGTCATGCGTGGCAATAAACGTGCGTAAGTTGTGTTGTGTATGTGTGGTTACATGTGTGTGGTGTGAGTGTGGGTGTGCGCGCGCGCGCGCGCGCACGCTTGTATTTAGTCTGGACATTTGGGGGTTTGTTGTTTGTAAGGGGAGGGGTGTTGGAAGGGAGTGATTCTGTGGGTCTTTTATTCCTTGTTTTACTTGGTTTTGTTTTATTCATTTGGATTTTACGATTTCTTGAATTTTTCACTAATTGAATGAGTATTTGAGTGAAATGATTCATTCTTATTTGAAATGATCTTGTTGTTAATAATTGATTTATAATTATGAGTAACTAGTATGTTAACCATTTGACAATGTTAATGTTATCTTATGACTTATATAAGTTTGTTGTGATATTTTTTCCTTGCTCTGTATGTTGTACTTTTGTTCTTGTTGTTGTCAGTGTGTTTTTCTCTTTTTATCATCTTTGTTGGTTTGGTTTTCCTTCTCGTTGTTTTTTTGTTTGTTTTGGTTAGAGGCGTTTTTTGGGGGGTGGGTGGGGTGGGGTATTTTTATGGTTTTTCCTTTTATTTCTTGCTTGGGGGGGGGGGGTTGTTGGGGGGGAGCCTGTTGTGAAAAGGTTATTCCCCTTGATTTTATGTGAGACTGTATAAGTATGTGGGTATTATTATTAAGATGTATTCCCTAACGGGTGGGGACTGGATGTAAAAAAGCAACATGTGTGCTATTCATTATCCTCGAAATAAAAAATTGTCATTTTTCATTTGTCATTTGTCAATTGTCTCTCTCGCCTCCTCTCTCTCTCCCTCCTTCCTTTCCTCATCCCACTCTCTCCCTCACTTCTCTCTCACCTCCCTCTCCCCTCCCCCCACCCCCCCCCCCCTCAGATCCGATCCCTCCCTCCTCTCTCGATCCCCCTCTCCCTCTCTCTCTCTCTCCCTCCCGCACGCTCTCGCTCCCTCTCTCTCTCTTCTTTCCCTCTCTCTCCCTCTCTCCTCTCCCTCTCTCTCTCCTCCTCGCTCTCATCTCTCTCTCTTTCCCCTCTCATCCACCCCATCTCTCTCTCTTTCCCCCACTCGCTCCCTCTCTCTCCCTCTCAGTCTCATCGCCTCTCTCGCCTCTCCCTCTCTCTCTCTCTCCCACTCTCACTCTCTACCTCTCGCTCCCCTCTCTCTCTCTCCCTCTCTCGCTCTCTCTCCTCTTAACTTCTCCCTCTCTCTCTCCTCCTCTCACACTCTCTCTCTCCTCCCCCCTCTCTCTTCTTCACGCCCCTACTCTCTCTCTTTCTCTCTCTCACCTGTCGGGTCTGTACTCTCTGGTATTGTGTTTCAAAGGTATTGAAGTCAAGCGTCCAGTCCCACACTGCCGTGGGAATCAAAGATATGGCCGTTGAAACCTCCAGGAGAAATAAATATGCAATGAACAGGACATTCAGATTAGATGGACCGACCGGTTATGTGATAAAATCACACAGAAAATGATTTCACGAGAGAGGGGTAAATCAGGGTGGACGGTTATTGTGATGAGAGGCAGGTAGCAATTTGTATACCTTGATTTAATGGCCGTAAATGGCTAGATAGTAAAAAGAAGAAGAAAGAGGAGGAGGAGGGGGGGAGGAGGAGGAGGAGGTCGAGACGAGAAGAAGAAGAAGAAGAAGAAAAGGCAAATGATGAAAAAAGGAGGAAGAGACAGATGTAAACGTGAAACACGGTTGAAAAAAGGAGTACAAATAAACAAAGAAAAGAGCTTTATTACTGTAAACGAGGATTAATACTATTGAAATTGTAACAAGCGCATTGTTTACATTTTCTCTATACGTGTCACTGTCGTCTCTCTCTCCCTCTCTCCACTCTCAACTCATCTCATCTGGTCGCCATCGCTCTGTCAAACTCTCCACTCGCTCTCTCTCTCACTCATCCATCTCTCCTCGTCTCATCTCTCTCTCCTCTCTCTCAGTCTCTCTCTCTCTCCTGTCTCTCTCTCTGTCTCTCATCTCTCTCTGGTATCTCTCCTCTCATCTCTGTCTGTCGTCTGTCCCTCTCTCTCTCTCTCGCTCACTTCTCTCTCATCCAACCTTCTCTCTCTCTCTCTCCTCACTCATCTCTCTCTCTCTCTCTCTCTCTCGCTTTCTCTCGCTGTGTGTGTCTCCTTCTCATTGTCTCTCTGTATCTGTTGTCTCATTCTGTCCTGAATTACGATTATTGTCGCTCTCTCTTTTTTCTGTCTCTCCTCTATTTGTTGACTGTAAATGAATTTTTTGCTTTAAATGTATCTGTGATTTATGTGTCATACCTTTAACTGCCTCAACCTTTTGTCTGTTCTGTCTGTCTGTCTGTCTGCCTATCTATCCTCTATTTATATCTCTTGTATCTATCGCTCTTCTGTCTCTCTGTCTCCCTGTGTCTGTCTCCTGTCTTCATTCTCTATCTGTCTCTCTTCATCTCTCTCGCGCGCGGCCTCCTGCTCTTCTGCTCTCGCCTCTTCTCTCTTCTCTCTCCTCTCCCGCTTTCAACTCTCTCTCGCTCACTCTCTCTCTCTCTGTCTGGTCTGTCTGTCTGTCCTATCAAAGTCAAAGTCCAAATTTATTATTTCCAGCTGGTACATTGAATAATCAATGAAGATTGCTGATTCATCAGCAAACTATCTAAGAACACATTATCTTAATGATTATAAACTGAAATACTACAATATTGCATCCTTTACTCATTAAATTCAACCAGTAAAATGAGGAAATCGATAAGATAATACATTGAAAAATTATAAATTACCACATATACATAGACACGCGCACACATACTCATACACACCTGCGCGCGGTGCGCGCTCACAGTACACACACACACACACGACACACACACACACACACACACACACACACAAATAACAGGCAGCACACACACACACACACCACTTAAATGAAGAATGTTTTAAGAATTACGATAAAAGAAAATCAATAAAACTCATGACAAACAAATTACTCACCTACTGTTTCATCAGTTCTTTCACGTTTATCCCATTAGATAAAAAAAAGGTACAGAAACAAAATGATTAAAATACTAGGCATTTCGTAGCGTCATGTACTGACATATTGCCTCATGACCACCCTCCTCTCCACCGCCACCACTAGCAAACTGTGCTTATATGCGCGCGTACACTCAAAAAGCGTCTTTTTTAAGGTAACATATTCACACAATACATATCAAGCAAGCAGATAAGTCAATAAGACAATGTCTGTCCTGTCTGTGTCTGTCTGACTTTCTATCTTCCTTTCTTTCTTGCCGTCATTACACTTCTGTTCCTTATCTCTATCTATATCATTCCCTTCAAATTTACATTTCCGCACCTTCTCTCATGAGCAATCCCAAGCTCAAGGATTCATTGTTAAAACATAATGATAACGAAACTAAAATTGTAAATGAAAATTTACCTCCCCACCCCCCCCCACCCAACAAAAAAAGGAAAATAATATGGATACTCAAAAGCGAGACAGGAATAAAAGCGATAAAAGATGGCTTATAAAAAGACAACGTGCAATCCAGAGAGAGAGAGAGAGAGAGTGAGAAGAGAGGCGGGAGAGAGAAGAGAGGGAGAAAGAGAGAGAGAGAGAGAGAGAGAGAGAGAGAGAAAGAGAGAGAGAGAAAAGAAGTATAATAGTAAGAAAGACAGATCATATTTAAATATACTATTGTCTCGAAAACGAGAAGAGAGAGAGAAAGAGAGAGAGAGAGAGTAGAGAGAGAGAGAGAAGAGAGAAGAGGAGAAGAGAGAAGAGAGCGATGTGAGTTGTGCGCAAGAGAGAAAAGAGTGTGAGAGAGAAGAGACAGACACACAGATAGACAGACCAAGAGAGAGACATAATAAGGAACTAAAATATATATATAAATATATATATATAATAGATATATCTCATATATATATATATATCTATATATATATAATATATATAATCAGTACAAACCAACAGACAGACAGACGGACATACAGACAGACATAGACACAGACAGGAGAAGGAGGAGGAAGGATGAGGAGAAGAAGAAGAAGAAAAGAAAGAAGAAGAAGAAGTAGAAGAAGAAGAAGAAGAAGAAAGAAGAAGAAGAAGAAGAAGAAGAATTAAAATAAAGTAAACCGAAGAAGAAGTAAACGAGAAGAATGTAAAAGAAAAGGAATATTAAATAAGGTAGAGAATCAGAGAACTGAAACAGAATTTGGGACAGACAGACTGAATGCTAAGACCGAAGACATAGAGAACATAACACACACAACACCCCAAATCTCTAATAGGTAGTCAAGATGGACGATAAGTATCGATAATGATAGAGGGCTAGTAATCATTAGACATGGAGCTGCGTGACAGAGGGTGGTCAGGGTGGACGTTAAATTGCACAGGAAGGCAGACAGCTCTTTTTGGTACATTGATTTCATGGGCGGATTTCCGGCAGAAGTAAAGATAAAAAAAACGAAGATGATGATGGAGGACGAGAGGAAAACAGGAGATCGGAGGCGGAGTAGGGGGGGGGAGTGGAGGGGGGGAGAAGAGAAGAGAAAGAAGAAGGCCCAGACTTATTCAAATAAATAGTAAATCCTTAATCAGAAGACGAAAAAGGAAGAGAAAAAAATGCAACAA
>CM054163.1:8514651-8541295 GCA_028751875.1 Rapana venosa
TCATTATTATCTTTTCATCATCCTATCCATCCCATTTACCATCGTGCAATTAAAGAAATTGGCCTCTGATTCCGTGGCCCCTGTTGCTCTGGTCCCCTGTTGACCCACATTCTTTTGTTGTCTTGTTTCCTCACACACTGCTATGCCTGTGGCGAGTTTTATGTCACATTGCCTTAGGGCTGGAGTACACGTCCTTGTGGAGAGGGGGGGGGCCTTGGGAGCACTTTGTGCTGGTTGCCACCACCCCGGGTGGTCGTCAACACAGTCAGCATCCACAACTGAGGCTTATCACTGTCGTCATAGGTGGCTTTTTATATGCCGTCCTGTAAATGTGTCGCTTAGAACAGGCACCACAGAACTCCACAGAAGTGACCCAGCAGCAGTGCAGGCCCTCAGGCCGGTGGTGCCCCCCGGCAGCCTGACATTGAGAGATGGCATGAACGAAATTTGTGCAAGGCGGTAGACATATAATGACCAAAGGGCCGTTTCAATCCTTAAATAAAAGCCCCAAATCTCTCTCTCTCTCATC
The DNA here is from genome assembly GCA_028751875.1 of Rapana venosa. Classification (NCBI taxonomy): domain Eukaryota; kingdom Metazoa; phylum Mollusca; class Gastropoda; order Neogastropoda; family Muricidae; genus Rapana; species Rapana venosa. Next base: position 8,515,181 of record CM054163.1, read on the forward strand.
ATCTCGTCTCACTCTCTCGTCTCTCTCTCCTCTCTCAATTCAAATCAAATTCAAATTCAAATTCAAAAGCATTTTATAATCTCAAAGACAGAGAAATCCGTCCGCGGGTTACTCGCCATACATAAAAACAATAAACATTTAAACATAGTATTTAAAACACACACACATGACCAACTTCAGCCACGCCACACACGCCACATGAGATAAAACATCCACAAAACGCATACCTCAGGCAGCCACAACCACCCCAACAAAAATCACTTTACTCAAGTGCGCCAAAAGTAAACCCGTACTCCGCACATCACAGTCACTCGCGCAACGCGCACTGCACCTTCGCACATTGTAAACATCGTACCCATGCTCACGCATTTGTAATTTAAATATAATTAAGTCAAATTGGTTATAACATGTTGTATAAGACAATATTAATTAAATTTAATAACTATGATTCTTTATTAAGATATTGAACGCGTCTAAAATAATAACACGGTACGTATTTAAAGAAAAGAAAAATCATTTGTATAACATGCAGATAAGACAAATAATCAGTGAAGTTAATACTCTATTCTATTAGAAACTGAACACAGTTTTACACAAATACAAGGTAGCACTTTAGTTCTCTCTCTCTCTCTCTCTCTCATCCTCATCTCTCCATCTTCTCTCATCTCTTCTCTCTCGTCTCTCGTCGTGGCTTTAGTTCAATTCAGATATTGTCATACATTTAATAATAACAGAATTGAGGTTAGAATCAACAATTTTTAAATCGCAGGTTTCTAAGACTTATGTACTCTGTAGCGCTTATTGAAAGGGGTGGCGCGGGGGGGGAGTTCAAAATATTTTGCAAGCACATGTGTGTCTTCACTCAAAATCTGTCTAGCCTGCTCTCACACGGCAATTCATAACAAGTCATTCAGTTTCATTTGCTCCACAGCCCACAATTTTGCCCACATCTGGGGTTACAATCTTGGTTATAACTAGGTTTTTGTTTTTAACATCAGGCCCCATACCAACAAACCAAGGAAAATAAAGGACAGACTCAATAAAGCACGTAGAAAATTTTGTTAAAACTTTTACATCATCTTTAAGACTCCGGAGTTTTGAAGGAAAAAGATGCGTGAGTGGCATTTTCAAGTACAAGATCTGTATTAGCATCAAGTTTAGTTTTATCGTCAATACTAGTACCTAGATGATTTCTATTGGTGTACACGCTCTACCTTGTACACATCAAAGTAAAGATTTTGGTATGGGTTGGGGGTCCCTAGCGAAAATCAATCAACATTTCCCCTAAGTCCTATTAACATTAAGGGTCAAGACATTCTGTTTGCAACAGGAGGAGAACTCCTCACTTGTTTAAAATACATACATGGGAATTAGACAATCTCTCAAGCCAGAGTCATCAGAATTATTTTGATTAACGGGTATAATATCAGAGCCATTGCAGTCATTTGTGTAAAGGGTGAAAAGGTGGGGGACAGAACAGTGCCTTGGGGAGAAACCAGTGGAAGTTGAACATTGAGTGTGATATGGGCTTTTTGAATTCGAACAAACTGTGTCTGGAGTGTCAAAATGCTCATTATCCAGAGAATTAGCCGAGGACAACATCTATGGAGAGCAGTTGAGAGCTTAATAGATGGGGCTGAATTGTTATTAAAGGCAGAAGAGAAGTCAATGAAAAGTATACGAACAAAGAGTCGGGGTTTTCTAGGATGGGAAAAAACATAAAGCAGCAAAGGTAATTTGTAGCATCATTTGAGCATCTGTTGGCATTGTATGCAAACTGAAGAGATCTAAGATATAAGAAGTAGAGAAAAGAAGCCGTTAGAGAACGATCGATCAAAACATTACCATTACTATTGAGGTGAGAGCCACTGGTCTATAGTCATTTAAAATTTGGGGTGATTTATATTTGGAACAGACAAATATTGATTTTTCCAGAGACTTGGAACAAGGCCTGCTTTCAAAGACAGAGAAAACAAATCACTAAAATCATAACACAGCTGCTCTGCACAAGATTTTAAAAGCCGACCACAAATACCACCACCACCCACAGCCTTTCCGCACGATGCAATGCTTATAAATACTGATTTAACATCTGTAGCATGAACAAAAAAATCTCAACATTCGAATCCTATCACAACATTTAGTTAGCAGGTTAGAAAGAACAGATTGAAGCACATGTTTTTGTGATCCTCACAAGCCTCAAAGCGGCAATAAAATCATTCAAGTTCATCAGCAAAAGCTTTTAGTTCCTCTAGTGGCATGGACTGTGTTACATTTTTGAATTTGCTTGCCCTGAAAGGTATCTTTAAACTTTTCCAACGCATTAGCCAAATGACCCCTCTGAAATTGTTCTTCAACTTTCACTATAAAAGATCTTTTAACATTCTCGAATTTCTTTTTGAAGTGTCTTTTGAATTGTTCTGCAGGGTCATTCTATCACCGCTCTGAAACGCTAATTTCTTTTGTTTAGAGAGGCTTTTTGGTGTTTTAGTCACCCAAGGTTTATTGTTGGGAAATATCTTTACTGTTTTATGTGGAATAATAAGATTTTTCACAAAAAGAGATATATGCGTGCACAACATCAGGTCGCTTCATCAGCATTTGTCACTCGCGTCAAAAAACACTCTCCCAGTCAGTACACTCAAAACAACCTATCAACTCTTCACACTCTCAAGCGTCCCCACACTTTCACTTTTTTTCACAATAGGGTCAGAGTTTATTTTGGGTTTAGAAGCAGGTATTAGGAAATTGTGTTGTGATCTGAGGTACCAAGAGGTGGCAAAGCAACAGACTTATAAGCAAAGTAAAATGTTCCCTAAAACGTTTGTTCAGAATTTTGTTTTTTGACGGTACAACAAGTCACATATTGTTTAAAAGAAGGAAGAGTAATGTTTTAAATCACAGTGGTTAGAATCGCCAAGCCAAACAGGGCAGTCAGGAGCATTCAATTGCAGTTCGTGTACTGTGTCCAGAGATCTGGGAGCAGCACGTGCAGCACAGCAGAGGGAGGCACATAGCACACTGTCACAAACCTTGCCAAACTCCCATTGCCAGATATATAGGACGAGGGACACTTGTACAACAAATCAACAACTGCAGTACACCACTTGCTTTCAGACCTATGACATTCGCTCTTGCACACCAACTTTTCATTCACGTACAGGCACACGCCACCATCTTGTTTTTTTTCCGCACACTCATCTATTCTCTCAGGTCCATTCGATACGGCACACCAAAACCATTCAAAGCCACACTCTCATTCATCATCACTAATAAAATATCACTAACCAAGTTTCAGTAAAACAAAGTAAAACATGAATTCTAATATCAGACTAAAAACTGTATGTTTTCCTTGAAGTTCATCGAAATTAAAATTGCGTCCATTGGGATCAGAAGTGATCGCAACTTTGCTAAAACACTAGATGGCAATGCAGTTGAAATATAGAACCGTCACAACGAAGGTCTTTTCACTCCTCCTCACGGGCCTCTTTTTCGACGAGTGGGTCCAAGTTCTGGCATTCTTAAATTCAACAGCGTAACTCAGGAGAATGTCACCTAAACAAAGAATCAGAGCTAAAAGCAGATTTAATATCTAAAAGTACTCTCTTGAATAAGAAATGTAGGGTGCCTGTACGCATGTGTAACAATGGCAGTCGTTTTGGAAATCAAAAGGGCAGGTACACATAAAAATATTCCACGCACTAATACACCACCACCACAGTAAAAACAATTCGGCACGCCATTCATCACTGGTAAGAGCTACACTTATACTCGCACAAGGCAACACAATCACAGTCAAATTATTCCTTTCTTTGAATCAAAATACAAGAAAACATTAGAGCTGTAACCCTGCAGCCGCCCAGCTGTGGAAGCTCTCATCTCTAACGCTCTCTCTCTCTCTCTCTCTCCCCTCTCTCTATCATCAATCTATCTAACTATCTCTCTACATCTCTCTCTACCTCTCTCCTCTCTCTCTCTCTCCTCTCTCCTCCTCCTCGCACCTTTTCCCACTCACTCTCACATCTCTCTCATCTCTCTCTCACTCCATGTCGCTTCAACATGTTCCAGTAATAGAGCGGTAAAAGTAAAAGTAAATGACAAAAGGTGTCAAATGATGGCAATTTCTTTTTAAACCGAATGAAGATAGAGCGATTAAGAGCGCATAACGAGGATAGATAATAAATAATTAGGACAGACAGACAGACAGATAGATAGAATAGATAGATAGATTGATAGATAGATAGATAGAACAATTCAGATAGACAGACCCGACAAAAAAAATAAACAGACCAACATGCAACAAAACAGACCGGACAGATAGACAAGATACAGACACATGGACACAAAAACACACACACAGACAGATCTCTACAGATAGACACAGAAACACAGACAAACGCAGGCAAAAGCAACAAGAAAAGCAGAACAGACAGACTGGGAAAGGGCGACCAAAATTGGGCAGCTAACTAACAGATGACGACAGAAAAGGGGGAACGGGGACAGACAATAACCACCAATCAATGAAAAGACAAGAAATAAAGCAGAAACAGACAGACAGACGGGCATACAGATAAAGAGAAAGACATGTAGGCAGGCAAGCAGACAAATAAACATTCGTAAAATAAAGGAAACAAGAGAAAGAAGAGCAACGGACATAAAGGCATTTTGGCAAAGGCCCAAAAAAGGAACATAATCTTTAAAAGTGCAGCCAGATCGGACATTGAGCAGCGGTAATGTTAGCCGGGTAGTCACATTAACATGGATTGTCAGGGCAGAGAGGTAATCAGGGTGGCCGCTAATTGAGGTGAAAGACAGGGAGTTCATTTGGCCATTGATTTCATGTCAGACTGACCCCTCGTTAAAAGAGGTAGGGCCAAAAGGCAGAAATCAAGTCACAAAGATCACAAGAACTGACAAGAAATCCAAAGAGCGAGACACATTGTATGAGGGAGTGCCGCAAATTACGGAGGAAAAGAAGAAAAACAGCGGATTCAAAAGAATTGTACAGAGGAAGAAGAAAACGAAATGAGAGGATGGACAGTTGCAGAAAGAAAGAGGAGGAAAGAAGAAAAAGAAAAAGAAGAAGAAGAAGAAGAAGAAATGCGATGAATTTCGAAGAATTTCAAAGAATTGAGAAGAACTGCGAAGAAGAAAGAAGAATTGGGATTAAGAAGAAGAATTGTGAGAACGAATTACGAAAAATACGAAGAATTCCGAAGAGAAAGAAGAATTGCGAAAAAAAAGAATTGCGAAGAAGAAAAATTGCGAAGAAGAATAATTTCAAGGAATTGCGAAGAACAAAATTGCAAAGAACAAGAATTTCGAAGAACAAGAATCGCGAAAAAATGCGAAGAAGAAAAATTTGTGAAGAAGAAAAAAAAGAAGAAGAAGAAAATTTGTGAAGAAGAAGAAGAATATTTTTTTGGAAGAAAAGAAGAAGAAAAGAAGAAGAAAAGAAGAAAGAAAAAAAAGAAAAAGAAAAAAAAGAAAAGGGAGGAGAGAAGGAGGAGGAGATTGTGAGAGATTGAAATGAAATTTCGAAGAAAGAGGAGAAAAATTGCGAAGGAGAAGAAGAATTGAAAAGAAAAGATGAAGAAGAATTGCAAAGAAGAAAAAAATTTTGCAAAGAAGAAGATGAAGAAGAATTGCAAAGAAGAAGAAGAACAACAACAACAAATCAACAACAAAAACAACAGCAAATGCAAAGAATTAAGAGGAGAAGAAGAAGAAAGAAGAAAAGAAGAAGAAGAAGAAAAGAAGAACAACAACAACAACAACAACAAGAACAAGAACAAAAGAACAAAAAAGAATAAGAAGAACAAGAAAACAATAACAAGAACAAGAAGAACAGGAAGAACAGGTAGAAGAAAAGAAGAAGAAAAAAGAACAACAACAACAACAACAACAATAAAACAAGAACAAGAACAAGAACAAAAACAAGAACAAGAACAAAAAGAAGAAGAAGAAGAAGAAGAAGAAAAGAACAACAACAAAAACAACAACAAGTGATGATAAAGAAGGAAGGAGTGGGGGAGGAGGAGGAAGACAATGGGGAAGAAACAGGACCAAGATGGACGAGAGAGAAGGAAAGAATCATATTGTAGGGAAGACGAGGGAAAAGGGGAGGGAGAGAGACACAACAAGCTGGACACTTTTTAGTCTCTTTTCATTTCATTTCAGGAAACCTTAAATCAAGTCTTCGAATGTCCTGGGACCCACTTTTTCTTGATCCTGCTGTATCTTTCCATCTTCGTGTTTCTTTCTTCTTTTGCTTACGAGCCTTCCTGTCTGTCTGCAGTTATCTCTGTGTGTGTGTATCTCTGTCTTGATCTCTGTCTGTCCTAACTGCCTCTGGATCTACTCCTGTCAGTGCTCCTTTGTGCCTGTCGATTGATCTGTCAATCTCTAGTCCCGTCTGTACCACCATTTTCTGTCTTTCTCCCTGCTCTGGCTGTGTCTGTCTTGTCTGTCTGTGCCTTGCTCCGCTGTCTTTGTCTCTTTCTCGTTTCGATTTCCCCCTTCAATAAGCATGTCTCTCTATACTTATCTATAGCTCTTTCCATCTGCGTCGATCTCCCACTGTCTCTGTTTCCCCTGTCTGTCCCGTCTGTCTGTCTTTCTGCCTGTCTAGCTAGCTAGCTAACTATATTCTTCCTTTTTTTTTCCAAACTACTTATTTGTCTATCTATTTATCTATCTATCTATCTGTCTAATTTTATCTGTCCCGCCTGTCTTTCTGTCTTTCTGCGTCTACAATCATTATATCTATCTACCTATCGCTCTATCTCTCGACTTATTTATCTAATCTATCTATTTATCTAATCTACCTAATGGATTTTTTGTCATTTGCTGTCTGCTGTCTTTTAATCATTTTATTTTATCTATCTATATATCATTCATTACTTACCGACTATCTATCTCTCTTTTTGTTTTCTTACTTATCATTTTCTTTCCTGTCTATCTATCTATCATCAATCTATTCACTTACCTTCCATCTATGTATCTTTTATTTTTCTTACCTATCTATCTGTCCCATTTTTTTTACCTATCCTCATCTTTCTATTTACTTTTCTATCTGTCTAAACTTTCTATTACTTACTACTATAATAATCTAAAAATCTTCTATTTACTACCTATCTATCATACTAACAATAGGCCAATTCAGTACATGGTTCATTCAAGACAGATAGCCTCTGTAGTGATGTTAGTGCTCTAAAAGAATGGGAAGAATCACAGCTACACGAAAAGAGAGAGAGGAGAGAGAGAAGAGAAGAGAGAGAGAGAAGAAGTGTGTGTGTGTGTGTGGGGTGTGTGTGTTGTGTGTGTTGAGAGAGAGAGAGAAAAAATCAAAGTCAAAGTCAAATTCTTCAGTAAAAGAAAAAGTCAAATTCACTTATTTCAAGTATAATGAATACGAATTCTTGTTCCCTTTGACATCCAATCCTCGCACTTTTCTTGGAAAACATAAGATAAAAAAAACATCCCAATCATAATAAAATACAGCAACAACAACAAAAACGACAATAACAATAACAAGCAAAAAATCAGGTAAAAATCACACCAAACTAAAAAAAAACAACAAAAACACAGAGAAATTAAAAAGACAATAACAAAAACCACCAAGCAAAATGATGATAATGAAAACAATAAGGCCAATAAACAACCAAACAAGAAAGCATAACGATTCAAGCAGCTGAAAACATCACCTTCCCTTCGACCAGCTATCAATAAAACAAATCATATAAATCATACTAGTTTGGAAAGAGGAAAAGAGAAAACGTATTCAGTATCATCATTATGGGAAAGAAGCAATAGTACAAATTGCAAACCCCATAACAACACATAATAATAATAATAAATGGAATTTATATAGCGCTGTATCTTGTGCAGACAAATCAAAGCGCTTGCACTCAACTCATTCTTACACAGTCATACAATCAATAGCAAGTAATAGTTCTAACAAGTCCAAACGCACGCGCGCACACACACACACACACACACACACACACACACACACACACACACACACACAGGTTATACACTTTGGCAGGGTGATGGAGATTTTTGGCTGTTGAAAAGCAGGGAGAGCTATGAAATGAAACAGGAGAGGAAAATCTTAGGTTTGAAACAAATATGTCTTGAGGCCGGATTTAAAAGTGTCACAAGAAGGCCTTTGGTGAAGAGAGATAGGGAGGCATTCCAAATCGATGGACCAGAAACAGAGAAAGAGCGACGGCCAACAGTGGACTGGTTGAATCTAGGTATTCGTAGGCACAAGGAATCTGCAGCAGAACGAAGGGAACGAGAAGGAGTGTACAGGTGAAGACATTCAGAGGTAGGAGGGTGCTGTTTTGTGGAGACATTTGTAACAGAGGGTACAGATCTTATAGTCACATGTCACACATTCAACAGGAAAAAAGTATGCATAGCATTTAAAGGAAAACAATGGCATAATTATTCACAGACGCACGCTCTCACACAAGCACACACGCACGCACACACGCACGCACACACACTTACAACACACACACGCACGCACGCACAGAACACCTTGTGCATCCGTTAAAACCCGTTCCGCTATTGGAAAGAGTAGGCCGTTGTGTACCGGCGGGAACGAAGAGAACATTTACAAAACTGCATACACACGGGGGAAAGGATGTAAAAAAACCGCATGGTGCTTATTCCTTATCCGAAAAAAAGACGGAATGAAATCTGATTTAAAAAAAAAAATAAAAACCCACACACACACTCACACACACCTACCCCAAAAACACCACACCACACACACACACACCAAAAACCACACACACACACACACCCCCACCACACCTCCACCACCCCCAGGGCTTTCATTTTCAAGGTAACAACATTTTTTTGGCCAAAAAAAAAATAAGAAAACTCTTTTTAACATGCCAAAAACCAACGCGCTAAGGTTTGACACGAATAACACGCGAGCAACACTGCGCCCAATATTTTCGCCACACATGCATCAATATCACAAAAAAGGGTTTGATAAATAGATCTTTTAAATGAATGATTCAAAAACATAAAAAATTTGTCAAATACCTAATGTTTACAACTTTGGGAAATAATGGGGAAAAACTTCGGACCCGTTTCAAAGGGGGGGGTGTTGGTGGGTGTGGTGTTAAATCAAATTTTATTTCTTTTATTTTAGTGTGTGTGGTGTGAGTGTGTGTGCGCTGTGTGTTTTTGTCTGTTTTTTGTTCTTATGTGTGCTTTTGGCTGTATGGGTTGTGAAGAGAAAATGAACGAGAGAGAAACATCGAAGATCAGGTGAGAAATTTTGATTTTTTTTTCTTTATTTATTTTGGACCCTGCTAGCTTATAACCCAATCCCCACCACACACCCACACCACACCACACAACAACCCCCCACACACACACACACACACCACACACACACACACACACACACACAGCAGCACACACACACACATACACACCACTAACAACACACATTACACACTAACACACACACACACCCACACACACACACACACACACACAACACACACACACACACACTTTATAACCACACACCCCGAAACCACACACAGGGCTTGATGAAAAAAAGCAAAAGCACTGCTTATTAAAATGTACCATCTGAAAATAAAAGTTTGACTTTGACTTTGACTTTGACACACACACATACGCACGCACGCACGCATGCACACACACGTGCACACGCACACACACAGATACACAGACACACACGCACACACACACGCGTGTTTACTTATGCAACATTAAGCTGCCCTTGGCTTCTTGATGTTTGGCATGCTGTGTGGTTTCACGTCTTGCAAAAGTGAGGCCATGTTGAACATCTTGTCAAAGTTCACATCTTCTCCCTCCTTCTTATTGAGTTTCAGGCGAACAAACACGCTCAAAAAAAGTTTGGGTTTTTTTTGGTTGACAGGATACATCTCATGCCCATTAGAGGATACACCTAGCATTGGAAGAAAACATTCAAAGAAATAAAAACAAACGCAAACAAAGCAACGAATAGGCAGCGATTGAACATCAGATTATACCTATTTGAAAGCAAACAAGAGACAAGTAAGGAAGTATAAAATGCCGTCCAGAGTTTACACTGACAGGCAAAGCAGCCAGGCAAATAAACAAAAACAAACAAACAAATATACCCCATAACATACACGCGCGTGTTCATAAAACACATGAATACACACATACACACGACACACACGCGCGCGCACACACGCACACACACACAGATACATGGACATATACATACATACATACATAAACGCATACATACATACATACATACATACATACATACATACAAAAACGCATGCATACATACATACATACAGACATACATACATACACACAGACATACATGCGTACATACATACATACACGCATGCATACATACGTACATACATACATACATGAAATGCATGCATACATACATACATAATACATACATACATACATACATACATACATACAAACAAAACATACATACATGAAATGCATACATACATACATAACATACATACATACATACATACATACATACATACATGTATGCATACATACATACATACATACATACATACATACATATATAGCAGCACACACAATCATTCACACACACACACACATACACGCACACACAATCTCTCACTCACACACACGCACGCGCGCACGTACGCTCGCACACACATTGTGCCTATGATGACTAAAAAGCAAAGTTATGTTCCTGTAAACTGATGTTCAATAATTCCTGTTCTTTTATTTGTTGGGGAGGGAAAGGAGTTTGAAATTCTATTCAAGACTTCACTCTCAGTCTAAATTGATTTTCTAGAGCGGTAACGATATTCACAACACTTCTTAAGTTGAAAGGATAAACCTGGTCTTGATTACAACAAAAAAAACCTGCTGAATAAATGAAACGGGACGGGATAGCTCAGTGGTCAGAGCACGCGCTTTCCCCCAAGTTAAAGTTATTCAGCATTGAGCGCGGTTACCAGTTGGATGGATGACCGTTTGCGTGCCTTGACTTCAGTACAGTCTCCCAGCTCACCCAGCTGTAAATGGGTACCTGCCCTCTTTAGGGTCAGGGAAGGGAAAGCAGCGAGGGAGAGGAGATGGGCGCCGTTCTCAATATGCTGGCCCTAGAGAAGTGAGGTCTCTGACGCCTCGCTCCCTTATGACCTGACGGGTCTTGGGACGCCTTTACCTTCTGTTTGTTTCATGGACATCATAACTTGCCTGATTTTTTCTTCTTCTGTTATTCAGGTTGAGAGCAGCATAAACAGCCACAAACCATTATGCCAATAGCAGATCGACATTATGTCTCCACGTTCTCTGTCTGTCTGACCGTCTGTCTGTCTGTCTGTCCCTGTCTCTTCTGTCCATGTCTGTCTGTCTCTCTCTCTCCCTCTTTTTCTTCTTTTTTTTGTTTTTAAGGGGCGGGAGGTATTTGGTTGTCCCCTCTCCCCTTGTTGTTGCTGCTTTATTTTGTTCATGGTTTTTTTGTAATTTTTTGGTTGTTTCGTGGTTTTTTTGGTTTTGTTTTGTTTTGCTTTTTTTATATTTGTTGTTTGTCTTCTCTCTCTCTTCTCTCTCTCTCTCCCCTTCTCTCCTCCCTTTTCCCCTCGCTCTCTCTCTCTCTCTCTCTCCTTCTCTCTCTCATCTCTCTCTCTCTCTCTCTTCTCTCTCTCCTCTCTCTCCTCCTTTGAGGGGAATTATTTGGTTGTCCCCTCTCCCCTTTTTTTGCTGCTTTATTTTGCTCTTGCTTTCTTTGCTCTTTTTGTTGTTGTTTTATGTGTTTTTGTTTGTTTTATTCTCTTTTGCTTTCTTTTATTATTTGTGGTTCTCTCCTCCTCTCTCATCTCTCTTCTCTCTCTCTCCCTCCTTGCTCTCTCTCTCTCTCTCTCTCCTCTCTCTCTTCGGTGTTTTGTGGTTTTTTGTGTGTGGGGTTTTTCCCATGTACTGTGTGAGTGTATGGTATTGGGTTTAATTCTATGTTATTATCATATATCCCTCAGGGGGGCGACTGGATAAAAACAAGCCTTGGTGCTTATCATTATCCTCGAAATTTTCTGTTTGTCTGTTTCCCATCTCGTCCCCCTGTCTTCGTCTGTCCCGGTCCCTCTCTCCTCCCCCCTCCCCTCCCTCCCTCCCCTCTCTCTCTCTCTCCTCTCTCTCTCTCTCCCCCCCTCTTTTTTCTCCCTTTTCCCCCCCCCCTTTCCCCCTCTCCCTTTTCTTCCCCCATCAAAACCCCCTCCCCCCCCCTCCCCCCTCCCCTCCCCCCCCCTTTTTCCTCTCTCTCTCCCTCCTCCCTTCTCTCTCTCTCCCTTCTCTCTTCTCTCTCTCTCTCTCCCCTCTCCACTCTCTCCTCTCTCTCTCACTCCCCTCTCTCTCTCTCTCCTCTCTCTCTCTCTCTCTCTCCTCTCCGTTCCCCCCCTTTCTCTCTCTCTGTCTCTCTTCGATTTTCAGGGATAATTTATTGTTCCCTCGGGCTTTGGTTGGGTTAACAGGACCATGAATTTTTTTTTCCAAATGGGAACGCAACTTTAAAAAATTTAAAAAATCATCTCTATTTCTTTTCTCTGTTTTCTCTGTCCTCTTTCACTGTTGTCTGACTATCTCTGTCTGGGCTGTCTCTGTCCTCTGTCTCTCTCTCACTCTTCCTTTGTCTCTCTGTCATGTCTGTATGTCTCTCTGTCTCCCTTCCTCCTGTATCTCTGTCTGTCTGACTCTCTCTCTCTCTCTCTCTCTCTCTTTTCTCTCTCCTTTTCCTCTCCTCTCTCTCCTCTCGTCTCTCTCTCTCTCGCTCTCTTCAATTTTTAATTATATCTTGTTTCCCCCCCCAGCTGGTCGGGTTTTGTCTCATCTATATTTGTTCCCTAGGGGATGTTAAAATTTCAAACCCGTCAATCATCTCTAATACACCCACCCTCTCCCTCTCTCCCCTCTTCTTCTCTCCTTTTTCCTCTCTCCTCCTTTTCTTCCCCTCTCTCTCTCTCCCCTCTCCTCTCTCTCTCTCTCTCTCTCTCTTCTCTCTCTCCTCCTCTCTCTCTCTCTCTCTCTCCTTCTCTTCCCTTTCCCCCCCCTCCCCTTTTTCTTCTCTCCCTCTCTCCCTCTTTTTCTCTCCTCTCTCTTAATTTTCCTACTCCCTCCTCTCTTCTTTTCCTTTCACCATAATTTCCTTTTCTCTCTCTCTTTTCTTTTTTTCCCAACTCTCTCTCTCTCCCTTTCTTCTCTCCCTCTCTCCTTTCTTCTCTCCCTCTCTCCCTTTCTTCTCTCCCTCTCTCCCTTTCTCTCTCCCTCTCTCCCTTTCTTCTCTCCCTCTCCCCTCTTCTCTCTCCCTCTCTCCCTCTTCTTCTTCCCCTCTCTCCCTCTTCTTCTCTCCCTTTACTTCTCTCCCTCTCTCCCTCTTCTTCTCTCCCTTTACTTCTCTCCCTCTCTCCCTTTCTTCTCTCCCTTTCTTCTCTCCCTCTCTCCCTTTCTTCTCTCCCTCTCTCCCTCTTCTTCTCTCCCTCTCTCCCTCTTCTTCTTTCCCTCTCTCCCTCTTCTTCTCTCCCTTTTACTTCTCTCCCTCTCTCCCTCTTCTTCTCTCCCTTTACTTCTCTCCCTCTCTCCCTTTCTTCTCTCCCTCTCTCCCTCTTCTTCTCTCCCTTTCTTCTCTCCCTCTCTCCCTCTTCTTCTCTCCCTTTACTTCTCTCCCTCTCCCCTTTCTCTCTCCTCTCCCTATCCCTCTCCCTCTCTCCCTCTCTCCCTTTTCTTCTCTCCCTCTCTCCCTCTCTTCTCTCCCTTTACTTCTCTCCCCTCTCTCCCTCTTCTTCTCTCCCTTTACTTCTCATCCCTCTCTCCCTTTTCTTCTCTCCCTCTCTCCCCTCTCTCCCTCTCTCCCTTTTCTTCTCTCCCTCTCTCCCTCTTCTTCTCTCCCTCTCTCCCTCTTCTTCTCTCCCTTTCTCTTCTCTCCCTCTCTCCTCTTCCTTCTCTCCCTTTTCTTCTCTCCCTCTCTCCCTCTTCTTCTCTCCCTTTACTTCTCTCCCTCTCTCTCCCTTTTCTTCTCTCCCTCTCTCTACTTTTCTTCTCTCCCTCTCTCTCTCTTTTCTTTTCACCATCTATTTCACTTTTCTTCTCTCTCTCTTTTCTCCCCCTCTCTCTCTCTTACTTTCTCCCTTTTCTTATCTCCCTCTCTCCTTTTCTTCTCTCCCTCTCTCCCTTTTCTTTTCTCCCCTCTCCTTCTCTCCCTTTTCTTCTCTCCCTCTCTCCTCTTCTTCTCTCCCTTTTCTTCTCTCCCCTCCCTCTTCCTTCTCTCCTTTTCTTCTCTCCCTCTCTCCCTCTCTTCTCTCCCTTTCTTCTCTCCCTCTCTCCCTTTTCTTCTCTCCCTCTCTCCCTTTTCTTCTCTCCCTCTCTCCCTTTTCTCCTCTCTCCCTCTCTCCCTTTTCTTTTCTCCCTCTCTCTCTTTGCTTTTCACCATCTTTTCACTTTTCTCTCTCTCTTTCTCCCCCCTCTCTCTCTTACTTTTCTTCCCTTTGTCTTCTCTCCTTCTCTGCCTTTTCTTTCTCCCTCTCTCCCATTTTATCTCTCGCCTCTCTCTCTCTTCTTTCCTCCCTCTCTCTCTATTTACTGTCTCCTTCTCTGCCTTTTCTTTTCTCCTCTCTCCCATTTATCTCTCCCTCTCTCTCTCTTCTTTTCTCCCTCTCTCTCTATTACTTTCTCCTTCTCTGCCTTTTTCTTTCTCCCTCTCTCCCATTTTATCTCTCCTCTTTCTCTCTTCTTTTCTTCCTCTCTCTCTATACTTTCTCCTTCTCTCCTTTTTCTTTTCTCCCTCTCTCCCATTTTATCTCTCCCTCTTTCTCTCTTCTTTTCTCCCTCTCGTCTCTATTACTTTCTCCTCTCTGCCTTTTCTTTTCTCCCTCTCTCCCTTTTTAATTCTCCCTCTCTCTCTCTTCTTTTCTCCTCTCTCTCTATTATTTTCTTCTCCTTCTCTGCCTTTTCTTTCTCCCTCTCTCCCATTTTATCTCTCCCTCTTTCTCTCTTCTTTTCTCCCTCTCTCTCTATTACTTTCTCCTTCTCTCCCTTTTCTTCTCTCTCTCTCTCTCCTCCTCTTTCAACCCTCTCTCCCTTTCTTTTTCTCCCTCTCTCCCTTTTCTTTTCTCCCCTCTCCTTCTCTCCCTTTTTCTTCTCTCTCCCTCTCTCCCTTTCCTTCTCTCCCCCTCTCTCCCCTTTCTTTTCTCCCCTCTCCTTCTCTCCTTTTCTTCTCTCTCCCTCTCTCCCTTTTCTTCTCTCTCCCTCTCTCCCTTTCCTTCTCTCTCCCTCTCTCCCTTTTCTTTTCTCTCCTCTCATCGGTCCTCTGTGTGTCTGTTGACTGTCTGTTGGTCTGTTTCTCTGTGTCTGTCTCTGTCTCTGTTTCATAATTG
Source organism: Rapana venosa (assembly GCA_028751875.1). Classification (NCBI taxonomy): domain Eukaryota; kingdom Metazoa; phylum Mollusca; class Gastropoda; order Neogastropoda; family Muricidae; genus Rapana; species Rapana venosa. The sequence continues at coordinate 8,530,606 of CM054163.1, forward strand.
TGTGGTCGGGTTTTATTTTTTGTTTTGTTTGGTCTTTCATTCAGTCTTTGCATTACTGTATATTATCGTTGTCTGTCTGTCTGTCTGTCTGATATGTATGTATGTATGTATGTCTATCTCTGATATCTCTTTCCCCCCTATCTGTCTGTCTGTCTGCGTGTGTCTTTCTGTCTGTATCTTTCTCTCTATATATCTTTCTTTCTCTGTCTGTCTGTGTCTCTATCTCTCTGTCTGTCTGTCTGCCTGTCTCTGTTTCTCTCTTCCCCCTCTCTGTCTCTCTCTGTCTCTGTCTGTCTCTCTCTTTTTCTCGTTCTCTCTCCCTCCGTTTCTGAGGTGTATGTGTTTGTGAAATTCGCATTTATTCCTTTTCTTAAAATCATAAGTTAAACTTTTGTTGTCGTTTTTGTAGTTGGGGTTTTTCCGCGCGTGTGTGTGTGTGTGTGTGTGTGTGTGTGTGTGTGTGTGTGTGTGTGTGTGTGTGTGTGTGTGTGTGTGTGTGTGTGTGTGTGTGTGTTTGTGTGTGTGTTGTTGTTGTTGTTGTTGTTGATAGTCACTAATCAGGTAAGGGCCGGATGGGGGAAAAGTATACGAATACATACTATGTTACCCTTGGAAAATAAAGATAATTCATTCATTCATTCATTCATTCTGTCTCTCTATGGCTGTCTATCTGTCTGTCTTTCTATCTGCCTCTCCCTCTCCATCCCCCCCCCCCGAGCTCTCTCTCTCTCTCTCCCATCTCTCTCTCTTTCTCTCTCCCCTCTCTCTCCTCTCCCCCTCTCTCTCTTTCCCCACTCTTCCCTCTCTCTCCCCTCTCTCTCCCTTTTTTCCCTCGCTCTCTCATTCCCTCTCTCCCCTCTCATTCCTTTCTCACCTTCTCCCTCTCTCTCTCTAAACCCTCTCTCCCCTCCGTTTTTTCAATTATAACTGTGCTCCTCCCCTCGTACACCCCCCTCCCCCCCCACTAAGCTTTGGTTTGTTTGATTTGGCCCTGATTGTCCCCCCTGTGGCCATGCCGTTTCAAAATCAATCAAAACAGTCACTGCCCCACCTCCCTCCCTCCCTCCTTCCCTCCCTCCCTCCACCCCCTCCCGTCTCAAACTTCCTCTCGCCCTCTCTTTCATGAACAGCCTGGTTGTTGTCTGTTCGTTTCCCTGCATCTCTTGTCCGTCTGTCTTTGCTGTTTCGTGGTGTGTGTGTGTGTGGGGTGTGTGTGTGTGTGTGTGTGTGTGTGTGTGTGTGTGTGTGTCTGTGTGTGTGTGTGTATGTTTTGTGTGAGTGTATGTGTGTGTCTGTGTGTCTGTGTGTGTTAGGTGTGTGTATGTGGGTGGGGTTTTGTGTGTGTGTGTGAATGAGTGTGTGTGGTAAAGGTAAAGGATTCCCATAACCTATAAGGTCGAGGGGAGCGAGGCGTCAGAGACCTCACTTCTCTAGGCCAGCATATTGAGGGGAGCGCCCATCTCCTCTCCCTCGCTGCTTAAACCTCCCTTACCCAAAGAGGTAGGTAACCCATTTACAGCGGGGTAACGGGGGAACGAAAACAAAAGCCAAGGCGCGCAAACGATCACCCATCCAACGGTAACCAGCTCGACGCTGCTTAACTTGGCTGGGGGAAAGCGAGTGCTCCGACCACTGAGCTATCCCGTCCCTTTTGTGTGTTAATAATATAATAAAATAATAATATAATAAAAATAAAATAAAATAATAATAATAATAATAATAATGAAAATGATGTAAAAATTAATATAATAATAAATGGAACTATATAACCGCTATACTTGCAAAGACAAATAAAAGCGCATGCATTCAACCTAATCTGACACAGTCATGCAATAAATTTGATAAATAATCAATAGTTTAAACAAACAGATATTTACAAACATGGTGCGCTGCAGACAAAATCTATGAAATAAAATTTCGATAGTCAAATGTTTTTCAAAAGCACACACAGACACACTCACACATGCCGTATACTTAAGCAGGGTGATAGGACATGGGCTAGTGAAGGTGGGATAGTTCTGATATGAAACAGGAGGGGGGAAATCTTAGGTTTGAAATAAATATGTCTTGAGGCTGGACTTAAAAGTGTTATAACTAGGTTTCTGGCGAAGAGAGAGAGAGGAGTTCATTCCAGGTTCGATGGACCCGAAATTAGAGAAAGAGCGGGGGCAACAGTGGATTGGTTTGAATCTAGGTCTCGGAGGATCAAAGTTAGTATCTGAATTAAGCAGTGTTCTATGTGTTGTATGAGTGTGTGTGGGGGGGGGTTGGGGGGGGGTGAATGATTTGAGTTGGGTGGAAAAGTGAAATTGCAGATATGGTTAACGCGTTTTGTATGTGTTGTGTGAGTGTATGGTACGTGTGTGTGTTCGTGTGTGTGGTGCGTGTGTGTTGAGTGTGTGTGTGTTGTTTGTTTGTGTGTGTGTGTTTGTGTTCGGTGTTGGTGTTGTGTTCTGTGTGAGTGTGTTGGAGGTTATTGGGGGTAGGGTTAAGAATCAAGTCTAGGTGTCTGTTTTTGGCTGTCTGTCTAATCTGTCTTTTGTCAGTGTCTGTCTGTCTGTCTACTGTCCGACCATCTCTTTTGTCTCTCTCTCGTCGCTCTTCTCTCTCTCTCTCTCCTTCTCACTCTCTTCTCTCTCTCTCCTCTCTTTTTTCTATCCTCTCTCTATTCTCTCTCTCTCTCTCTCTCTCTCTCTCTTCTCCTCTCCTCTCTCTCTCTCACTCTCTCTCTCTCTCTTTCTTTTCCTTCTCTCTTCTGTGCGTCGGGGGGTCTCTGTCTATCGGTCGTCTTATCTCTGTCTTATCTCCTTCTGTCTCCCTCGTTCTCTCTGTCTCTGTCTCTGTCTCTCTCTCTCTCTTCTCTTCTGTCTGTCCTCTCTCTGACTTTCAGCTCTTTCTGACTTGCTGGTCTCTCTCTGTTCCGTCTCTCTTTCTCTCTCTTATCCCTCTCCTGTTGTGTGTGTGCGTCGGTCTCGGACTATTGTTTTGTCTGTCTCTGTTCTATCTCTTCGGTCTCTCTCTCTCTCTCTCCCCGTCTCTCTCTATTCCCGTCTCTCTCTCTCTCTTCTCTCTTCTCTCTCTCTCTCTCTCTCTCTCTCTCTCTTCTTCTTCTCTCGCTCTCTCTCGTTTTCTCTTCTCTCTCTCTCTCTCTCTCTCTTCTCTTCTCTCTCTCTCTCTCTCTCTTCTCTCTCTCTCTATCTCACTCTTCTTCCTTCTCTTCTCTCTCCTCTCTCTCTCTCTCTCTCTCTGCTCTGCCTTCCCCCTGTCCTGTCGCCGTCTCTCTGTCTCTCCTGCTTTGTTCTCTATGTCTCTGTCTCTGTCTTCTCTGTCTCTCTCTGTCTCTTGTGTGTATGTGTTGTGGGTCGGTCTCTGACTATTGTTATGTTCTATCTCATGTCTCTATTCTCCTTCGTCTCTCTCCGATCTCTCTTCTCTCTCTTCTCTCTCTCCTCTCTCTTCTCTTCTCTCTCTCTCTCTTCTCTCTCTCTCTCTTCTCTCTTCTCCTCAATTTATGTTCAGACGGTTTCCAGTTTGTCTGGACTGCAGCAAGGCGTGGGGGTATTGTTAAAGCTTTCTTAGTCACTTATTTAAGCAGGAGACTTGTTGATAACTTTATACAAGATTTGGTTTTCCACAATTTGAAGATCGCATTTAGAATATTGACTATAGATCATTTAAAACAATTTTTGAAAGAGAAAAATACATTATTGATTTTGATACCTGTTTTTATAGCTTTTAGGGTTGCTGTTTTGTGTCTCAAATTAAGATTTAAGGTCCTGTGCCACTAAATGCAAATGTGCATCGTTACAGCGTTCTCTGCAAAACAAAAAAACTGTCCTTTTTGCATGTCAGTCACCGAAGACGAACACATTTTCTCTTTGATTTCTCATTGTATTCGGATCTTTGAATTAAATTCTTGGTTAATTTAACTAAAGTTCCCATCCATATGTTGCTGCAAGTGTAAATATTCACAAGATGCATGTGTCTCGATATGTTTCTCTCGTTAACAGAGAAAGAGGATGTATTATTAATTTTACATATGTTATTGAAGTTGTTTTGTGAGCTTGGCTAATTGATTATTATTTTTTCCTTTTTGTTAGTGCACTCGAGATGGTCTCGAATTATAATCCTGGGTCAAGCACAGGTTTAGGTTGCTACGATGTTAGTTTCTTTTCAATGTAATTTTGGTTTTCAAGTGTTCATGCCGGATTTTCTGTTTCTAAGTTTGGATTCGTTTTATGTTTGAAATTTAGCAACATGTTCCTGTAGTACTATCCCATTTCCCCAGCTGGTTATATGTAGACTAGGGCCGAAGAGTACCATTAAATCGCTTTAAAGTTCTCTCTCTGAGGATGATGCAGAGATTGCGGGTGGTCTGACGATGATACGGATATTGGATGATGATGTCAATAATGTTGATGATGATTAGGTAGATGGTTGAATTAGTGATTGATGATATGGGGTGGATATGGATGTTGAAGATGGTGAAGTAGTTAGAGGTTTAAAGGCTATGATGGGTTGACTGACAATTATTTATGTAAGTATTGTTGGGGTGGGTTTGATTGTTGATTGTAGTTGATTTAAAATGGTGATTGATGTTGTACAGATTTTGGGGTGGGGGGAAGAGAGGTAAGGGGGGGGAAGGGGGGGGTGGGGAAGGGGGGGAAGAAGGAAGGAATCGGGTAGGGAGGAAGGCGGTGGGGAGGAAAAGACGAGAATCTGTTGTGTTTGTGTGTTTGTGTGTGGTTTTCTATTGTGATGTGTGTGGTGTCTGTTGTGCGCGCGCGCGAGCGCGCACGCGTCGTGGTGAAAAATGAAAATAAAAAAGTGTTGTTCTTTTTATTATTATTTATTTATTTATTTATTTTTGGATAGGACGATGATGATGTAGAATGTTTAGGAGGTGCGAGGATGGGATGATTAATGGAAATGTGAAGGTGATGTTGATGATGTACGATGCTGAGGGTTGACGATGGTGTCGGTTGATGGTAACTTTTGCCCTCGTGTGTTATTGTTGAAGGTTGAGAGTGGTGGCGTTGTTTTGACTATGATGGAGTTATTAGATGTCAAAAGATTGTGAAAGAAGATGATGGACAATGAGTATATATTGAAGATAACGATTGGAAAACGATGATGAATGAGATGTTATTGTTATGACCATGATGCAGAGATTGAAGATGATAATCGTGGCGAAAATGACTACAGTTGTAGAAGATGGATTGTAGCGTAGCTGATTGAAGATGATTGATGTTGATAATGATGATGATAGAAGATGAAAAGTAATGATGTTTTGTTGATTATGGCTGCAAAAAAAAACGCTGATGCTATAGGTAATGAAGATGTGTTGGTGATGATTATGTAAATGCTGAGATGATTGATGGGGTTGGTGTATGACTTGAAGTATTGGGAAGTAATCTGTCTGCTGATGTAGAATTGAAAATGGGAAATGGATATAAAAGTTTTCTGCTATGTCTTCCTCCCCCCTTCCCAACATGTTTTGTATAAGTTGGCCATGGCCGATGTACAATAAAACTTTTCAGTGTTCAGTGTTCAGTGTCTCTCTCTCTCTCTCTCTCTCTCTCGCTCTCTCTCTCTTCTCTCTTTTTTCTCTCTCTCTTCTCTCTCTATCCGTACGTCTCTTCTCTCTCTCTCTCTCTCTTCTCTCTCTTCTCTCCTCTCTCTCCTCTCTCTATCTCTCTCTCTCTCTCTCTTCTCTCTCTCGCTCTCTATCGGTTTTTTTCTCTCTCTCTCTATTCTCTTTGCATCTCCTGTCTTTGTCGCTGTCTCTCAGTCTCTTTGCCTTTGTCTCTATGTCTCTTGTCTCTGTCCTCTCTTCTGTCTTGTCTCTCTTTATTTCTCTCTATCCCTTTCTGTATGTGTGTGGTCTGTCTCTGACGATTGCTTTGTCTATCTCTGTCTCTATCTCCTTCTGTCTCTCTCCGTCTCTCTCTCTCTCTCTCCCTTTCTCTCCCTCTATCCTCTCTCCCCTCTCCCTCTCTCTCTCCCTCTCGCTCTCTCTCTCCTCTCTCTCTCTCTCTCCTCTCTTCTCTTCTCTCTTCTCTCTCTCTCTCTTCTCTCTCCTCTCTCTCTCTCTCTCTCTCTCTCTCTCTCTCTCTCTGCCCTCTCCCTTGTGTCTCGTCGCTTGTCGCTTGTCTCTCAGTCTCTCTGCCTTTGTCTCTATGTCTCTGTCTCCTCTCCCTCTCTCTCCTCTCCCTCTCTCTCTCTCTCTTCTCTTCCTCTCTCTCTCTCTCTCCTCTCTCTCCTCTCTCTCTCTCTCTCTTCTCTCCCTTCTCTCTCTCTCTCTCCTCTCTCTCTCTCTCTTCTCTCTCTCTCTCTTGCTCTGCCTCTGCCTCTGCCTCTCTCTCTCTCAATCACGCTTTGTTGACACCACTTTAAGCTCTCGTCTGTGGTTCATTCAAATGCTTTTAGCTCCTCTCTTGATGGGAGCAAGAGGCAGAGAAAGAAGAAGAATGGAATGACGTACAGGCAACAGTCTCAGTTTTTGGTTTGAAATTACCCGAGTGAATTTTCTGTGGTGTGTGTGGGGGGGAGGGGGTTATTTTGTTTTTTATGGGTGGGGGGGAGGGTGTTAGTGTGGTGAGTGTGTATGTGTGAGTGTTAGTGTGCTTTTTGAGGTGCGGAATATTGTGTCTGTTGTCTGAGTGATTGTGTGTGCGAGTGTGTGTTGTGTGTGTGTGTGTGTGGGTGTCTTGTGGTGGTGTGTTTGTTGTGTCAGTGTGTTATTTGTGAGTATGTGTCTGGTGTTGTGATTGTGTTAGTGTGTGAGTATGTGTGTGTTGTAATTTGTTGTGTGAGTGAGTGAGGTCGTGTGTGTGATTGTATGTAGGTGTTTGTGTAATGAGCTGTTGTATATGTGAGGTTTGTTTGTGCGTGTTTTGCCGTACGTGCCGTGCGCAAGTCAAGTCAAGTCAAAATTTTATTTCCAGATGGTAATTGAATAAGCAAATGCGTTTGCTTTTTTTCATCAAGCCATTAAGAACAAATTTCGTAATGATTATCCTAAGACACTCATTATTGCATCATTTACCATTAAATTAAAACAGTAAAAAAAGAGGAAAGGAATCGATAGGAAATACATTGAAAAATACAATTTAACACATATACATATACACGTCACCCACATATCTGCACACCTGAGCGCGTGCGCGTTCACGTCCACACACAATTGAAATAAAATGTTTTAGAAATAAAAAAAAGAAATCATAAAACGTAGGACACAAATTACTTCAACATACTGTTTATCCATTCTTTCACGTTTATACTTAAGATAATAAAAAGGTACAGGAATATAAAACGTTAGAAATACTAGGCATTCGTTCATTTTCTGACAATATTACTTCAATGACCTCCCTCCTCATCCTCCTCCACCAGCAAACGTGTGCTTTTTTTGGTTCATACTTTTCAAATAGGCGCTTTTTTTTTAAATGACATATTCACATAATAACTATCAAAGCAAGATAATCTAATAAGATTACTATAATCATTATATAATAGAGATACAATTATAACAACAATAAACCCCATCACCAGATGCAACAATATACAATGATCCCCATCACCATGAGACAACGACTAACGATGATTACAGAAAAGCATTGGAAAAGGATGGGGGTGGGGGAGGAGTATCAAGAGGGAAGGGGGTGAAATACTCTTCAATCAAATAGAGAAAAATAATTTAAAAAAAAAAACAATTATTCAAATCAAGTTTAGGAACCCTTTATCGTACAGCATTCAAAATCCCATAAATCAACTGGACTATCAAACTTAAAACAGTTATTCGCTTATAATAGTACTAATACATTTCATCTCTAACTGCAATACAAACAAAATCCACGACAAAATCTATTGAATTAGACATGACCAAAGGCATGAGGAGGGAGGAGAGGGAAAGGAGGAGGAGAGGATGAGACGAGAGAGAGGAGAGAGAGAGGGAGGAGAGGAGAGAGAGAGGGATGAGATAGAAGAAGAGAGAGAGAGAGAGGAGAGGTGATGGAGTGAGGATGAGATGAGAGATGATGAGAGAGTGAGAGAGAGAGTGAAGACACTATCTAGCCTATCAGGTCTACATAAAAAGATTTTTTTTAATTACCTCCTTTCACTTGTTCCAACATTGCAGCTTATTTACTAGCTTGCATAGATTACTCTTACTGCTTTGCATAATTAGTGTGCCCCTTCCTGCCCCCATTCCCTCCACACATACAGTGGGGTGACTGTTAGAATTTCTAGTCACAGTAAGACATACTTGAATTTTTTGTTTTTGTAAGGAATATCATTAGTGCTGGTAAATGTAAGTATGGTTGATTTTGCCGTAATTTAAATCATGGGTTTATTTGCCTTATTAGTCAATTCCTAGGCATTCAGCATTTAGATTTGGCTTTTTAGCTGTGTCTTGAAACTGATTTTTTTTTTTTGGTACATTTAAGCGTTTGGGAGCTTGTTCCACTGAGTACAAGAAGCTTGTTTTGTAAGATTATTTCTTGGTCTCGGAAATGTTATTTGATGATTATGTCTGTGTTCATTGATTTTGAAGCTATTTGGGGATCTTTGGAGGGGCATTTCCATTGACAACTTAAGTTTGGGGTTTTGTTGTGTTTTGTTCGTTGTGCGTGCGTGCGTGGGGTGTGTAGGTGTGTGTTTCGTATGTTCGTGTGCGTGCGTGTGTGTATGTGTGTGTGTGGTGGGGGGGGGGGGGGTCTGAAGGAGTGGGGTATTTTTTTTTGGTATTTTGTAAATCTCTCTCTCTCTCTCTCTCTCTCTCTCTCTCTCTCTCTTCTCTCTCTCTCTCTCTCTCTCTCTCCTCTCTCTCTTTCAATCCCTCTCTCTGTATTTTTCTCTCAAAAAAATACAATTTTCAATACAATACTCAATGATACAGGTACGCCAAGCCAACGCTTTTGGCATGCTTGTTACTGACTCTTTGATATCAGACCTTTCTGTAGATTGTCTTCAGACGAAAGACAGAAAGGACAGCAGAAGACAGACAGAAAGACAGACAGAAAAACAGACAGAAAGACAGACAGAAAGACAGACAGAAAAAGACAGACAGACAGACAGAAAGACAGGCAGACCCGACAGGACAGACAGAAAAAAAGAAAGAAAAAAGACAGACAGACAGAAAGAAAGGAGAAAAAAAAAAGGAAAGAAGAAACCGGCGGAAAGAAAGAAAAGACACAAGAGAGGAGAGAGAGAGAGAGAAACAAACAAACAAACAAACATATAAAAAACAAACAAACAAACAGACAAACAAACAAAAAGAAAAGAACTGATGACTCTCACAGATTTGAACAGAAAAGTCGACGGGTTTTCTTCAGACAGAATATAACGAAAAGAGAAACAAACAAAAAAAAAACACACAAAACCCCCACAATAGAACTTAATCCATCTCCCACACCCCTCAAAAGCTTTTTTCTAGGAAGAATAAAGCCTTAGCAAAAATCAGATACATGGGTCTTTGTGTGTGTGTGTGTGTGTGTGTGTGTTATGTGTGTGTGTGGATGCATGCGTGCGTGCGTGTACCGTGAGGTGTGTGATGTTGCACGAGTGCGTGCGTACGTGCTTGTGTGTATATGTGTGTTTGTGGTGTGTGTTTATGTGTGTGTTTGTGTGTATGTGGATGCGTGCGTGCGTGCTACCGTGTGTGTGTGTGTATGTGTTTTGTTTATGTGTGCGTTTGTGTGTAGGGTGTTTTGTGGGGCGTGGTGCTTGCGTGTGTGTATGTGTGTGTTTGTGTGTTTGCTTTGAGTGCATGCTTTTTGTGTGTGTAAGTGTTTTTGTGTTTGTGTGTGTGTGTGGGGGGGGGGGTGCGTGAGTGCTTGCGTGTGTGTATATGTGTGTTGAGGTGTGTGTGGGTTGGTGTGCTTTGTTTAGTTTTCACATAGTCCTTCGAAGAGTTTAACCGACTTTCCACTAATTAGTGATATTAAAGGGGAGAAAGTGTGATTTTGGGTGTGTATGTGTGTGTGGGGGGGGGGGAAGTATGCGTTTTGTGTATGGTGTTGGTCGTGTAATGTGTGTGTGTATGTGTGTGTTCTGTCCTTTTATTTCTCCACACTCTACCCTTTTATCTCCTGCGCTGATGAATTGTTGAAAGGATTCGATTGCTTTCCCGGGGTTGAAGCTTAAAGAGGTGGAGAGTTGAAATGAGAGAGAGAAAGACAGACAGGCAGACAGACAGATAGCGAACAGAGACACAGAGGGGATAGACAGAAAGGAGACAGAGGACACAAAGGGACACCGTGAGACAGACAGACAGAAATATAGCGAGCGGGAAAGGGGAGAGAGATAGAGGAGAGAGAATTATTTGTTTATTATTTAAATTTTTCTTTTTATTCTTTTATTTCCCGGAAAATGGAATAAGCACTCATGTTTTTTTTTCAACCAGTCCCCGTGTGTATGTTGTTTTGTCAATGTGTCTTCCGTTCCCATTGACACGCAATGGCCTACTCTCCGAAAAGCGGAAAGGGTTTTAACGTGTGTGCAAGATGTTCTGCGTGCTTTCGCAGACGGGGACCTCGGTTTATAGTCTCATCCGAAGGACTTTTGGGTAGAGTGGAGTCAGCACTGATGTTAGCCTAGTGGAAAAATCCTTTTGAACGAGAATGAACACGTGTCAGCAGATCACGATCGCATCAAATTTGACACCAAGCTATCCCCTCCCCCCCGAAAAAGG
>CM054163.1:8546795-8554295 GCA_028751875.1 Rapana venosa
TAAAAATGCAGACAACTTCTTCATCAATTTCAAGGAATTTTACTCTTGACTATTAATTTGCTCAGTTTTAACACACACACACACACACACGTATACGCACGCACGCATGCGCACACACACACGTATACGCACGCACACACAACCATTACATACACTTGCGCGCGCACACACTCCACACACACACACACACACACACACGCGCGTGCGTATACGCACGCGCGCGCACACACACATACACTTGCGCGTGCATACCCACACATACACACGCATACACTTGCGCGCGCGTACACCACGCGCCACACACACACTCACACGCACACACACGCATACACACACGCATACACGCACACGCACCCCCTTCACACACACACACTCGCACACATGCACACACACAAACATACACACACACACAAACACACACACACCCACACCCCCCACCGCCCCGCCCCCCCCCCCCACACACACACACACACATATACACAACATCTATTCCCTTCTACTACCCCACACCAACCCCCTATCGTTCATACCCACCCTTTCCTAAATTCCCCCCCCCCCCCCCCCCAATGTAGCCTTTCTGAACCCAACATCCTCCTTTCCACCACCCCCCCTCGTCCTACACTTCCTCCTATCCTACTCTAACCATCAACCCAGCCGTATCCTCCCAAATACTCCATTCCCCCTTAAATAGATTGTCTTTAAAGCACGAACGTGAGAAGAAAGACGGGCACCTCTTCTTCAAAGCTGAGGGGATTAGCAGTGGTTGAGATGATCCCCGTGGAGATGTGAAATTCTTCACACACACACACACACACACACACACACACACACACACACACACGAGCCAAAGATGTGATTTGGAGAGAGTGTGACTCAAACTCCCTGAGCGACGATGCAGGTGTCTTTATCTCTCGGGGCCGGTCGACGCCGGGATATGATTAGGATGGGAAAGCACAGAGCATGCACAGCCCTGTCAAGTGGACTCGAAATACATGCATTTTCATAGCAACGTTATGGTGTCGTTGATTTGTTTGTTTTACCAGAGTCAGTGTTATGTAAATTTCATGTATATAGTCGTCGTCATCATCATCATCATCAGTAGTGGTAGAAGTAGCAGCAGTAGCAGCAGCAGCAGCAGTAGTAGTAGTAGTAGTAGTAGTAGTAGTAGTAGTAGTAGTAGTAGTAGCAGCAGTAGCAGCAGCAGCAGCAGTAGTAGTAGCAGCAGTAGTAGTAGTAGTAGTAGTAGTAGTAGTAGTAGTAGTAGTAGTAGTAGTAGTAGTAGTAGTAGTAGTAGTAGCAGCAGTAGCAGCAGCAGCAGCAGTAGTAATCTTACTATTAATTTTAGTAGTAGTAGTAGTAAAAGTAGTAGTAGTAGTAGTAGTAGTCGTAGCAGTAGTAGTAGTAGTAGTAGTAGTAGTAGTAGTAGTAGTAGTAGTGGAAGTAGTAGTAGTAGTAGCAGCAGCAGCAGCAGCAGCAGCAGCAGTAGCAGCAGCAGCAGCAGTAGTAATCTTACTAGTAATCTTAGTAGTAGTAGTAGTAGTAGTAGTAGTACTAGTAGTAGTAGTAGTAGTAGTAGTAGTAGTAGTAGCAGCAGTAGCAGCAGCAGCAGCAGCAGTAGTAGTAGCAGCAGTAGTAGTAGTAGTAGTAGTAGTAGTAGTAGTAGTAGTAGTAGTAGTAGTAGCAGCAGTAGCAGCAGCAGCAGCAGTAGTAATCTTACTATTAATTTTAGTAGTAGTAGTAGTAGTAGTAGTAGTAGTAGTAGTAAAAGTAGTAGTAGTAGTAGTAGTAGTCGTAGCAGTAGTAGTAGTAGTAGTAGTAGTAGTAGTAGTAGTAGTAGTAGTAGTAGTGGAAGTAGTAGTAGTAGTAGCAGCAGCAGCAGCAGCAGCAGCAGCAGTAGCAGCAGCAGCAGCAGTAGTAATCTTACTAGTAATCTTAGTAGTAGTAGTAGTAGTAGTAGTAGTAGTAGTAGTAGTAGTAGTAGTAGTAGTACTAGTAGTAGTAGTAGTAGTAGTAGTAGTAGCAGTAATAGTAGTAGTAGTAGTAGTAGTAGTAGTAGTAGTAGTAGTAGTAGTAGTAGTAGTAGTAGTAGTAGTAGTAGTAGAAGTAGTAGTAGTAGTAGTAGTGGAAGTAGTAGCAGCAGCAGCAGCAGCAGCAGCAGCAGCAGCAGCAGCAGCAGCAGCAGCAGTAGTAGTAGTAGTAGTAGTAGTAGCAGCAGCAGCAGCAGCATGAATATCATCATCATAATCATAATCATCATCGTCGTCATTCTTCTTCTTCTTCTTCTTCTTCTTCCTCTTCTTCTTCTTGCTGTTGTTGTTATTGCTGTTGTTGTTATTGTTATTTCTATCATAATCATCATTCCTCTTCTTGCTCTACTTTTTCTTCTTCTTCTATGTATTATCAATATTAAAATGTTGATGATGATGATGGTGATGATGATGATATCAATTTTTTAGTATTAATATTGTTATTATTGTTATTATTATCATCATCGTGATATTATTATTATCATTATCATTATTATCTTTTTCATCATCCTCATCCTCATCCCCATTTACCATCGTGCAATTAAAGAAATTGGCCTCTGATTCCGTGGCCCCTGTTGCTCTGGTCCCCTGTTGACCTCATTTGTTGTTTTGTTTCCTCACACACTGCTATGCCTGTGGCGAGTTTATGTCACAGCCTTCAGGGCTGGAGGTTCACGGGTCCTTGGGGCAGGGAGGGGGGGGGGGGGGGGGGGGGCTGGGGGCACTTTGTGGTGGTTGCCACCCCGGGTGGTCGTCACACAGTCTGGCTCCACAACTGAGCTATCACTGTCGTCAGTAGGTGGCTTTTTATATGCCGTCCTGTATAATCGTGTTAGCTTAGAACAGGCACCACTGAACCCCACAGAAGTGACCCAGCAGCAGTGCAGGGCCCCTCTGGCAGGTGGCCCTATTGCAGCCTGACATTGACGGGCTCCCTGTGAGACTTCTGAGCCTGGAGATATGGCATGACCGAATTTGTGCAAGGCTGGAGACAGATAATGACGCAAAGAGGCCGTTTCATTCCTTGAATAAAAGCCCCCAAATCTCTCTCTATCTCTCTCTCTCTCCTCTCCATCTCTCTCTCTCTCTCTCTCTCTCTCTCTCTCTCTCTCTCTCTCCCTCTCTCTCTCTCTCTCTCTCTCTCTCTCTCTCTCTCTCTCTCTCTCTCTCTCTCTCTCTCCCTCTCTCTCTCTCTCTCTCTCTCTCTCTCTCTCTCTCTCTCTCTCCATGTCGCTTCAACATGTTCTTTCATTAAGAGAGAGGTGAAAAAGTAAAAGTAAATGACAAAAGGTGTCAAATGATGGCAAAATATATATTTTAAACCGAATGAAGTTAGAGCGATTAAGCCGCATAACGAGGGATAGATAGATAAATAGATAGACAGACAGACAGACAGACAGACAGATAGATAGATAGATAGATAGATAGATAGATTGATAGATAGATAGATAGATAGATAGATAGATAGATAGATAGATAGATAGATAGATAGATAGATAGATAGATAGATCGATCGATAGATACATACATAGATAGATAGATAGATAGAAATTCAGATAGATAGACAGACAAACAGACAAACATGCAAACAAACAGACTGAGACGATATAGACAAGATACAGACATATGGACACAAAAACACACACACAGACAGATCTACAGATAGACACAGAAACACAGACAAACGCAGGCAAAAGCAAGCATAGGCAAAGACAGACACAGACAGACTGGGCAAGGGCAGACCAGCAGATTGGCAGCTAACTAGACAGATAGACTGACAGACAAGGAGGAACAGGGACAGACAATAAGCCAGCCAGAGTCAATGAAAGAGACAAGAAATAAAGCAGAAACAGACAGACAGACAGGCATACAGATAAAGAGAAAGACATGTAGGCAGGCAAGCAGACAAATAAACATTCGTAAAATAAAGGAAACAAAGAGAAGAGAAGAGCAGACGGACATAAAGGCATTTGGCAAAGGCCAAAAAAAGGAACAGTAATCTTTAAAAGTGCAGCCAGATCGGACATTGAGCAGCGGTAATGTTAGCCGGGTAGTCACATTAGACATGGATTGTCAGGGCAGAGAGGTAATCAGGGTGGCCGCTAATTGAGGTGAAAGACAGGGAGTTCATTTGGCCATTGATTTCATGTCAGACTGACCCTCGTTAATAGAGGTAGGCGCAAAAAGGCAGAAATCAAGTCACAAAGATCAGCAAGAACTGACAAGAAATCCAAAGAGCGAGACACATTGTGATAAGGAAGTGCCGCAAATTACGGAGGAAAAGAAGAAAGGATACAGCGGATTCAAAAGAATTGTACAGAAGAAGAAGAATACGAAATGAGAGGACGGAGAGTTGCAAAGAAATGCGAAGAAAAAAAAGAAGACGAAGAAGAAAAAGAAGAAGAAGAAGAAGAAGAAGAAAGAAGAAGGAGAAGAAGAAGAAGAAGAAGGAGAAGAAGAAGAAGAAAGAAGAAGAAGAAGAAGAAGAAGAAGAAGAAGAAGAAGAAGAAGAAGAAGAAGAAAGAAGAAGAAATGCGATGAATTTCGAAGAATTGCAAAGAATTGAGAAGAACCGCGAAGAAGAAGAAGAAGAATTGAGATTAAGAAGAAGAATTGTGAAGACGAATTACGAAGAAATGCGAAGAATTCCGAAGAGAAAGAAGAATTGCGAAAAACAAGAATTGCGAAGAAGAAAAATTGCGAAGAAGAATAATTGCAAGGAATTGCGAAGAACAAGAATTGCAAAGAACAAGAATTTCGAAGAACAAGAATCGCGAAGAATTGCGAAGAAGAAGAATTGTGAAGAAGAAAGAAGAAGAAGAAAGAATTGTGAAGAAGAAGAAGAATATTTATTGTGAAGAAGAAGAAGAAGAAGAAGAAGAGGAGAGAAGGAAGGAAGGAGAGAAAAGAGAAAGAAGAGAAGGAGGAGGAGAGGAGGAGGAGGATTGTGAAGAAAGATTGTGAAGAAGGAGAATTTCGAAGAAAGAGAGAAAATTGCGAAGGAGAAGAAGAATTGAAAAGAAGAAGATGAAGAAGAATTGCAAAGAAGAAGAAGAATTGCAAAGAAGAAATGAAGAAGAATTGCAAAAAGAAGAAGAACAACAACAACAAATACAACAACAAAAACAACAACAAATGCAAAGAATTAAGAAAGAAGAAGAAGAAGAAGAAAAGAACAAGAACAAGAAGAACAAGAACAAGAAGAACAAGAACAAGAACAAGAAGAACAAGAACAAGAAGAACAATAACAAGAACAAGAAGAACAGGAAGAACAGGTAGAAGAAGAAGAAGAAGAAGAAGAAGAAAAGAAGAAGAAGAAGAAGAACAACAACAACAACAACAAGAATAAGAACAAGAACAAGAACAACAACAATAACAACAACAACAAGTGATGATCAAGGAGGAGGAGTAGGGGAGGAGGAGGAAGACAATAGGGAAGAAGGCAGGACCAAGATGGACGAGAGAGAAGGAAAGAATCATATTGTAGGGAAGACAATGGAAATGGATGGAGAGAGACACAACAAGCTGGACACTTTTTAGTCTCTTTTCATTTCATTGCAGGAAACCTTAAATCAAGTCTTCGAATGTCTGGCACCCACTTTTTCTTGATCCTGCTGTATCTTTCCATCTTTCGTGTTTCTTTCTTCTTTTGCTTACGAGCCTTCCTGTCTGTCTGCAGTTATCTCTGTGTGTGTGTATCTCTGTCTTGATCTCTGTCTGTCCTACTGCCTCTGGATCTACTCCTGTCAGTGCTCCTTTGTGCCTGTCGATTGATCTGTCAATCTCTAGTCTGTCTGTACCACCATGTTTCTGTCTTTCTCCCTGTCTCTGGCTGTGTCTGTCTTTGTCTGTCTGTGCCTTGCTCCGCCTGTCTTTGTCTCTTTCTCGTTTCGATCTGCCTGTCAATAAGCATGTCTCTCTAGTACTTATCTATAGCTCTTTCCATCTGCGTCGATCTCCCACTGTCTCTGTGTCCGTCTGTCTGTCTGTCTGTCTGCCTGTCTAGCTAGCTAGCTAACCATATGTCTATCTTTTTATCAATCTACTTATTTGTCTATCTATTTATCTATCTATATATCTATCTATCTATCTGTCTTCCTGTCTTTCTGTCTGTCTATCAATCATTATATCTATCTACCTATATCTCTATCTCTCGACTTATTTATCTATCTATCTATTTATCTATCTACCTATGTGTCTATGTATTTCTGTCTATTTGTCTGTCTGCCTGCCTGTCTGTCTATCTATCTATTTATTTATCTATCTATCTATCATTCTATTTACTTACCGATCTATCTATTTCTCTTTGTGTTTACTTACTTATCTATTTGTCTACCTGTCTATCTATCTATCTATCTATCATTCTATTCACTTACCTATCTATCTATGTATCTTTGTATTTACTTACCTATCTATCTGTCTATTTTTCTATTTACCTATCTATCTCTCTATCTTTCTATTTACTTATCTATCTGTCTATCTTTCTATTTACTTATCTATCTATATATCTATATATCTTTCTATTTACTTACCTATCTATCTAGCTAACTAACTAGGGCCAATTCAGTACTATGTTATCATGTACAAGGACAAGATCTTCCTCTGTAGTGATTGCTTTAGTGCTCTGGAGAATGGGGAAGTTTCACAGCTACACGAGAGAGAGAGAATGAGAGAGAGATAGAGAGAGAGTGTGAGTGAGAGAGAGAGAAAGAAAAAAATCAAAGTCAAATTCTTCAGTAAAAGAAAAAGTCAAATTTACTTATTTCAAGTATAATGAATACGAATTCTTGTTCCATTTGACATCCAATCCTCGCACTTAGCTGGGATAACATAAAGATTTTTAAAAAGCCATTCAAATGATAATAGAAAACAACAACAACAACAAAAACGACAATAACAAGCAAAAATCGAGAAAAATCACACCAAACTAACAAACAGCAGAAACACAGATAAATAAAAAAAGACAATAACAAAAACCACCAAGCACAATGATGATAATGAAAAATAAGGCCAATAAGCAACCAAACAAGAAAGCATAACGATTCGAGCAGCTGAAAACATCACCTTCCCATCCACCAGCTATCAACAAAACAAACCATATCAATCATTATATTTTGGAAAGAGGAAAAGAGAAAACGTATTCAGTATCATCATTATGGGAAAGAAGCAACAGTACCAATTGCACACTGCATAACGACACATGTCACACATTCTACAGGAAAAATATATGCTTAGCATTTTAAGGAAAACAATGGCATAAAGATTCACACACACACGCACACGCACGCATGCACCCACGCATGCACGTACGTACGCACACACGCACATTTCCAGAACATAAATTACGCATAACATTTAACACACAAAAAAGTAGCATACGATTTACCACACACACACACACACACACATACACATACACACACACGCACGCACACACACACACACACACACACACACACAGCTTTATTTTCAA
>CM054163.1:8556795-8561795 GCA_028751875.1 Rapana venosa
CACACACACACACACTTACAAACACACGTGTCTACTTCTGCAACATTAAGCTGCACTTGGCTTCTTGATGTTTGGCATGCTGTGTGGTTTCACGTCTTGCAAAAGTGAGGGCATGTTGAACATCTTGTCAAAGTGTCACATCTTCTCCCTCCTTCTTATTGAGTTTCAGGCGAACTAACAACGCTCAAAAAAGTTTGGTTCTTTTCGGTTGACAGGATACATATCATGCCCAGTTAGAGGATACACCTAGCATTGGAAGAAAACATTCAACAAAATAAAAACAAACGAAAACAAAGCAGACGAATAGGCAGCGATTGAGACATCAGATTATACCTATTTGAAAGCAAACAAAGAGACAAGTAAGGGAAGTATAAAATGGCCGTGCTCAGAGTTACACTGACAGGCAAAGCAGCAGGCAAATAAACAAAAACAAACAAACAAATATACGCATAAACATACACGCGTGTGTGCATGCACACATGAATACACACATACACATACACACACATGCGCACGCGCACACACACAGATACATGCACATATACATACATATATACATATATACATACATACATACATACACGCATGCATACATACGTACGTACATACATACATACATACATACATACATACATACATACATACATACACTATGCATACATACATACATACATACATACATACATACATACATACATACATACATACATACATACATACATACATACATACATACATTCTTCTTCTTCGTCCATCGGGATCGATGATGACCATCTCTTCATCCTGGGATTGGGTAGGTCCATTTCTGTGGGTGCGAAGATGACTTATTTGGACAATCCGCGCTTGAAAAGTTCTTGAGCAGTATGGACAGGGTATAGAGGCTGCTTTTGGAGACTTGGAGGTTCTATCGTTCCTGTCTTACCTGCGTTGCTCAGCTGTCGCAATTCTGTTTGCTTCGTGAGCATTGGCGCCACTGCGTACAGCTGCTCGCCACTGTGGCCTCTCCATTGCTGCCTGCTCCCATGAGTTTATCTCAATGTTGAAGGCTTTCAGTGAGGCTTTCAGAGTGTCCTTGAAGCGTTTCTTCTGGCTTCCCTGGGAGCGCTTTCCATGCTGAAGTTCGCCAAACAGAAGTTTCTTGGGGAGCCGATGGTCTGGCATGCGAGCTACATGGCCTGCCCAGCGAAGCTGGGTCTGCATCAGGATGGTGTGGATGCTGGGAAGGTTTGCTCTAGTGAACACCTCAGTGTCTGGGATCTTGTCCTGCCATTTGATACCAAACAGTTTTCTCAAACAGGTGATGTGGAAGTGGTTCAGCTTTTTAGCATGGCGTTGGTAGACTGTCAATGACTCTGAACCATAGAGCAGGGTGGTGAGCACTACCGCTTTGTAGACCTTGATCTTGGTTTCTGTTGAGATGCCTCTCCTGTCTTACACATTCTTTCGGAGTCTGCCAAAGGCAGCGCTTGCTTTTGCGAGTCTGGTGTTGACCTTATTATCAATGGCTACTGTGCGGGAGAGGGTACTGCCAAGATAAGTAAATTTGTCCACTGCTTTGAGTCTATGTCCATTTACGGAGATGTTTGGTTCAACGTAGGGCTTCCCTGGGGCTGGTTGGTGCATTACCTGTCTTCTTGGTACTGATTGTCAACCCAAAGTTATCGCAAGCATCAGACATCTTGTCAACACTGTCTTGCATGTCGCTTCAGAAGCAGCATTGAGGGTGCAATCATCAGCAAACAGGAAGTCGTTGATGATATCTGTTGAGACCTTGGTTTTTGCTTGAAGCCTCCTGAGACTGAAGAGTGATCCATCATACCTGTACCTGATGCTGACACCAACATCCGAATCTCTAAACGCATCTGACAGCATTGCCAAAAACATGAGGCTGAACAGGGTGGGAGTAAGAACACAGCCCTGCTTCACTCCGTTGGTGACTGGGAAGGGTTCAGATGCCTCACTGTTGTCTTGTACTCTGGCCAGCATACCATCATGAAGCTGACGTACGATGGCGATGAATTTTCTTGGGCAGCCGTACTTCGCCATGATTCTCCATAGACCCTCTCTGCTACCAGTATTGAAGGCCTTGGTCAGATCAACAAAGGTGGAGTAGAGGTCATTGTTTTGTTCCTGACACTTCTCTTGGAGCTGCCTGGCAGCAAACACCATGTCGATAGTCCCGCAATCTTTCCGGAAGCCACATTGACTCTCTGGAAGGTCTTGCTCAAGGTGGACTATGAGCCGGTTCAGCAGTACTCTGGCCATACATACATACATACACACACACATACATACATACATACATACATACATACATACATACATACATACATACATATATAGCAGCACACACAATCACTCACACACACACACACATACACGCACATACAATCTCTCTCTCACACACACGCACACACACACGAACACACACACGCACGCTCGCACACACATTGTCCCTATGATGACTAAAAAGCAAAGTTATGTTCCTTTAAACTGATGTTCAATAATTCCTGTTGTTTTATTAGTTGGGTGGGAAAGGAGTTTGAAATTCTAGTCAAGACTTCACTCTCAGTCCAAATTGATTCTTTAGAGCGGTAACGATATTCACAACACTTCTTAAGTTGAAAGGATAAACCTGGTCTTGATTACAACAAAAAAAACTTGCTGTATAAATTAAACGGGACGGGATAGCTCAGTGGTCAGAGACGCGCTTTCCCCAATTTAAAAGTTTTCAGCTTGAGCGCGGTTACCTTTGGGTGGATACCGTTTGCGTGCCTTTGATTTCTACAGTCTCCCAGCCCCCCCAGCTGAAATGGGTACCCCCCCCTTTGGGGGCGGGGAAGGGAAAGCACGAGGGAGAGGAGAGGGGCGCCGCCCTCAATAGGGAAACCCTAGAGAAGAGAGGTTCGACGCCTCGCTCCCTTAAACCTCACGGGTCTTGGACGCCTTTTCCCTTCTGTTTGTTTCATGGCCAACTAACTTCCCCTGATTTTTTTTTTCTTTTTTCGGTTGAGGGCAGCATAAAACAGTCACAAACCATTATGCCAATTACAATCGACATTAGTCTCCACGTTCTTTTGTCTGTTGCTGTCGGGCCCGTCTGTCGTCTTCGTTCTGTCCTTCTCTTCTGTCCATGTCTGTCTGTCTCCCCCTCTCTCCTCTTTTTTTTGTTTTTAAGGGGGGGGAGGTATTTGGGGTTTTCCCCCCTCCCCTTGTGATGGCTTTTATTTGTTCTTGTTTCTTCAATGTTTTGGGTTTTTTCGTGGTTTGGTTTGGTTTTTTTCGTTTTGCTTTTTTATTATTTGTTGTTTTTCTTCTCTCCTCTCTCTCTCCTCTCTCTCTTTTCCTTTTTTCTTCTCCCTTCTCTCTTCTCCTCTCTTCCCCCTCTCCCCTCTCTCTATTTCCTGCCTGCTGTTGTCTGTCGTCTCTCGCTCCTCTCTCTCTCTCTCTCTCTCTCTCTCCTTTTTCTCCTCTCTCTCTCTCCTCTTCTTTCTCTCCTTTGGATGGGGGAAATTTTTTTTGGGTTTTTTTCCCCCCTCCCCTTTTTTGTTCTGTTTTTTTTGCTCTTGCTTTCTTTGCCTTTTTTTGTTTGTTTTGTGTTTTTGTTTTTTTTTGTTCTCTTTTGTTTCTTTTAAAATTGTGGTTCTCTTCTCTCTCTCCTCCTTCTCTCTTTTCTCCTCTCCTTTTTCTCTCTCTCTCTCTCTCTCTTCGGGTTTTTTTTGTGGTTTTTTGGGGGGGGGGGGGGGGGGGGGGTCCCCATGGGTACTGTGTGAGTTTTTTTGTTTAGGGTTTATTTATGTTATTATAAATATCCCTAAGGGGCGGACTGGGTATAAAAAAAAAAGACTGGGGGCTTATTCATTATCCTCGAAATTTTTTTTGTTGTCTCTGTCTCGTCTCTCTGTCTGTCTGCTGTCCCTTCTCTATTTTTCTCTCCCCCTCTCTCTCCGTCCCCCTCTTCTCTCTCCTTCTCTCTCCTTCTCTCTCTCTTTTTCTCTCTCTCTCTCTCTCTCTCTCTTCCTTTTTTAATGATATTTATTTTTCCCACGCTTTGGTTGTGTTAACAGACCTGTTTTTTTTTCCCAAAAGGAAACGCTCTTTAAAAAACATAAATCAGTTCTTTTCTTTGTCTCTGTTTTTCTGCCTTTCACGTTGTCTGTTGAATATCTGTCTGCCTGTTTCTGTCTTGTCTCTCCACTCTCCCTCTGTTCTCTGTCAGTCTGTAGTCTCCTGCCTCTGAATCTCTGTGTCTGTCTCTATTCTCTGTGTCTTCCCCTGTCTCCCTTCCTAGCTCTCTGCTGTTGACTCTCTCTCTTCTCTCTCTCTCTCTCTCCCCTCTTCTCCCTTCCCTTCAAATTTTTAATTTATCTTGTGTTTTCCCCCCGGTCTGGCGTGTTTTGTCTATCTATGTTTGTTTTCCCTAGGGAATGTAATTTCAAAACCCCAATCAGTCTCTAATACACCCACCCTCTCCCTCTTCCCCTCTTCCCTCCTCCCTTTTCCTCTTCCCTTTTCTTCTCCCCCTTTTCTCTCTCTCCCTTTTTCTCTCTCTCTTTCTCTCTCTCCTCTCTTTTTCTCTCTCTCTCTCCTCCCTCTCCTCTTCCCTTTTTTCCCCCCTCCCCCCCCCCCCCCTCTCTCTCCTCTCTCTCTCCTCTCCCTCTCTCTCCCTTCCCCCTTTTTCCCCCTTCCCCTCCCCTTCCCTTCCTCTTCCCCCCTTCTTCCTTCCCTCTTCCCTTTTCTTTTCCTTTTCTTCTCCCCTTCTTTTTTTCTTCCCTCTCTTCTTTTCTTCTCCCCCTCTCTCTCTTTTTTTCTTTTCTCCCCCTTTCCCTTTTTTTCTCCCCTCTCTTCTTCCTTCTCCCCCTATCTCTCTTTTCTTTCCCCCCCCCCTCTCCCGTTTCTCTCTCTCCCTCTCCCTTTCCCCCTCTCCTTCTCTCACTTTTCTTCTCCCCCCCCCCCCCACCCTCTTTCTCCCTTTTCTTCTTTCCCTCTTTTTTACTCTC
>CM054163.1:8569295-8579295 GCA_028751875.1 Rapana venosa
GACAAAATTTTACAAAACTGCATACAAACGGGCACTGGATGATAAAAGCACATGGGTGCTTATTCCATTATCCTCGAAATAAAAGAATGAAATATATAAAATCTCTCTCTCTCTCTCTCTCTCTCTCTCTCTCTCTCTCTCTCTCTCTCTCTCTCTCTCTCTCTCTCTCCTCTCTCTCTCTCTCTCTCTTCTCTCTCTCTCTCTCTCTCTCTCTCTCATTCTCTCTCTCTCTCTCTCTCTCTCTCTCTCTCTCTCTCTCTCTCTCTCTCTCTCTCTCTCTCTCTCTCTCTCTCTCTCTCTCAATATAATACAATATAATTCTCAATGATACAGGCACGTACAAGCCAATGTTTTTGGCATGCTTGTTACTGACTCTTTGCTATCAGACCTGTCTGTAGTTTGTGCTCAGACGAAAGGAACAAAAACAGACAGAAAGACAGAAAAACAGAAGGAAAGAAAGACAGAAAGACAGAAGGAGAGAAAGACACAAAGACAGTAGGAGAGAAAGACACAAAGACAGAAAGAAAGACAGACAGAAGGACAGAAAGACAGAAAGACAGAAGGAGAGAAAGACAGAAAGACAGAAGGACAGAAAGACAGAAGGAAAGAAAGACAGAAAGAAAGACAGACAAAAGGACAGAAAGACAGAAAGAAAGGAAGACAGATAGAAAGAAAGAAAGAAAGAAAGAAAGACAGACAGACACAAAGAAAGGAGAGAAAGAAAGAAAGAAAGAAGGAAAGAAATAAAGAAAGAACGAAGGAAATAAAGAAAAAAACGAAGGAAGAACAAGAGACAGAAAAAAAGAAGAAAAGAAAGAAGGAAAAAAAGAAGAGATAAAAAGGAAAGAAAGACAGACAGAAAGAACAAGAAAGAAAAGAAAAAAAAGAAACGAATAAACAACAAAAACAAACAAAAAACAAACTAACAAACAAAAAGAAAATAAATGATGACTCTCACAGATTTGAACAGAAAAGTCAGACAGGTATATCTTCAGACAGAATAATAACGAAAAGAGAAACAAACAAAAACAAACACACAAAAACCCCCACAATAGAACTTAATCCTTCTCCCCACACCCCTCTGGCTATTTTCTAGGAAGAATAAAGCCCTAGCAAAAATCAGATACATGGGTCTTTGTGTGTGTGTGTGTGTGTGTGTGTGTGTGTGTGTGTGTGTGTGTGTGTGTGTGTGTGTGTGTGTGTGTGTGTGTGTGTGTGTGTGTGTGTGGGATGCATGCGTGCGTGCGCGCGCGCTACCGTGAGTGTGTGCGTGATGTGTGTACGAGTGCGTGCGTGCGTGCGTTTGTGTATATGTGTGTTTGTGTGTGTGTTTATGTGTGTGTTTGTGTGTATGTGGATGCGTGCGTGCGTGCTACCGTGTGTGTGTGTGTGTGTATGTGTGTGTATGTGATGTGTATATGAGTGTGTGCGTGCGTGTGTGTATATGTGTGTGTTTGTGTGTGTTTATGTGTGCGTTTGTGTGTAGGTGTGTGTGTGTGTGTGTGCGTGAGTGCTTGCGTGTGTGTATGTGTGTGTGTTTGTGTGTTTGTGTGTTTGAGTGAGTGCATGCGTGTGTGTGTAAGTGTGTGTGTTTGTGTGTGTGTGTGGGGGGGTGTGTGCGTGAGTGCTTGCGTGTGTGTCTATGTGTGTGTGTGTGTGAGTGTGTGTGGGTTGGTGTGTGTGTTAGTTCTTCACATAGTCCTTCGAAGAGTTTAACGACTTTCCACTAATTAGTGATATCAAACGGGAAAGTGTGAGTTTGTGTGTATGTGTGTGTGTGTGGGGGGGGGGGGAAGTATGCGTGTGTGTATGCGTGTGTGCGTGTGTAATGTGTGTGTGTATGTGTGTGTTCTGTCCTTTTATTTCTCCACACTCTACCCTCTTTTCCTGCGCTGGATGAATTGTTGAAAGGATTCGATTGCATTCCGGTTGACAGCTTAAAGAGGTGGAGAGTTTGCAATGAGAGAGCGAAAGACAGACAGGCAGACAGACAGATAGACGAACAGAGACACAGAGAGAGAGACAGAAAGAGAGACAGAGACACAAAGGGACACAGTGAGACAGACAGACAGAGATAGAGCGAGCGAACGAGAGAGAGATAGAGAGAGAGAGAATTATTTGTTTATTATTAATTATTCTTATTTATTCTTTTATTTCCAGGAAAATGGAATAAGCACTCATGTGTTTTTTTCAACCAGTCCCCGTGTGTATGTTGTTTTGTCAATTGTGTCTTCCGTTCCCACTGACACGCAATGGCCTACTCTTCCGAAAAGCGGAACGGGTTTTAACGTGTGTGCAAGATGTTCTGCGTGCATTCGCAGACGGGACCTCGGTTTATAGTTTCATCCGAAGGACTTTTAGGTAGAGTGGAGTCAGCACTGATGTTAGCCCTAGTGGAAAAATCCTCTTGAACGAGAATCGAACACGTGTCAGCAGATCACGATCGCATCACTCTGACCACCAAGCTATCCCGTCCCACCGAGAGACAATGACAATGACAATGACAAATTCTTTTATTTCGAGGATAATGAATAAGCACACATGTGCTTTTTTACATTCAGTCCCCGCCCGTTAGGGATTTATCTTAATAATAATAACCCAATACTTATACAGAGAGAGAGAGAGAGAGAGAGAGAGAGAGAGAGAGAGAGAGAGAGAGAGAGAGAGAGAGAGGAGAGGAGAGAGAGAGAGGAGAGAGAGAAAGGGGGAGGAATTCCTGTAATTTAATGCTGGCTAGGGGACGGGATAGCTCAGTGGTCGGAGCACTCGCTTTCCCCCAGCCAAGTCGAGCGTGGTTACCACTTGGATGGGTGACCGTTTGCGCGCCTTGGCTTCAGTACAGTTCCCCCAGTTCACCCAGCTGTAAATGGGTACCTGCCCTCTTTAGGGTCAGGGAAGGTAAAGCAGCGAGGGAGAGGAGATGGGCGCCGCCCTCAATATGCTGGCCCTAGAGAAGTGAGGTCTCTGACGCCTCGATCCCCTACGATAACATAGGTTATGGGACTCCATTACCTTTTACATTACCGAGATAGATATAATATGCCCTTGTGTTTGAATAAAGAGTCTCTAACTAAACAATCTCCGCTGGGAATTCGGTACATCATCATCGTCATCATCATCACCATCATCATCAGCAGCAGCAGCATCGTCATCATCATCATCAGCAGCAGCATCGTCATCATCGTCGTCGTTGTCATCATCATCTCATCATCATCGTCATCATCATCACCGTCATTGTCGTCGTCGTGGTCATCATGATATAGATTCAAAAATGATTATGGTAATGACGATGTAGATGTTCAACATGGTGACAGCAAGGGTATCAATAGATGATTATGTAGATGTTGAAGATAGTGATGACGATACGAATTTTGAGGATGATGATGTAAAATGATGCAGGTGTTGAGGGGATTGATGGTAGTGTCAATGTAGTTGATGAAAATGGTGATGAGGATGCAGTTGGTGAAGGCGAGGATGTATTTGTTGAGGATGACGATGGTGATGTAGATGTTTAGGAAGATGATGGCGATGATAACGAAAATGCCTTAGGTGATGTTGATGTAGATGCTGAAAGTGATGATGATGTGGATGTTGAAAGGGGTAATGGTAACGATGGTGTAGATATTGAAGGTGATAGTGGTAACGATGACTACGATGTAGATGATGTAGATGACGATGGTGACGATGTTGCAGATGATAAGGGTAATGATGATGATGTTAACTACAATATAGATGCTGCTGATGATGGTGGTGACAGTGACGTTGAAGACGACTATGAAATTTATTATGTAGATGACGGAGATGGTGATCGTGACAATAATGTAGATATTGAAGATGGTTGAAGAAGATGAAGATAGTGTAGATAATGAAGAAGATAATGTTGATGATGATGACGTGGATGATGAAAGTAATAGCGACGATGTTGATAATTATACTTGCTGCAGTTGCCGCTGAAAACAACAAGAGATGCTGATGGCAATGATTCTGTAGATGTTGAAGATGATGATGGGGATAATGGTAGCTAGAACACATTGTGTGTGCTTCTGTATGCTTGCAGAATTGGATATTGCAATAATGGATAACACACGTGTTCTGCTGTGATGTCTACCTTACCCCTGCCCCAAAACATGTATAGTGGCCCAAAGCGGAAGTATCATAAACTTGTCAGTGTTCAGTTGTCAGTGTTCAGTGTTCGGCGTTCTCTCTCTGCTTCTCTCTGTCTGTCTGTCTCTGCCTCTCTGTCTCTGTCTCTGTCTGTCTGTCTGTCTGTCTGTCTGTCTGTCTGTCTGCTCTCTCTCTCTCTCTCTCTTCTCTCTCTCTTCTCTCTCTCTCTCTCTCTCTCTCTCTCTCTCTCTCTGTATTTGTCTGTATCTGCGTTTGTCTCTCTGCCTATCGCTTTGTCTGTCTGTCTCTAAATGTCTGTTTGTCTGTCTGTCTGTCTGTCTGTCTGTCTGTCTGTCTGTCTCTCTCTCTCTCTATCTCTCTCTCTCTATCTCTGTATTGTATGTGTATGTATGTTTGTATGTATGTATGTATGCATGCATGTATGTATGCATGTATGTATTATGTATCTCTCTCTTGCTCTCTCGCTCTCTCTCTATCTCTCTCTCTCTCTCTCTCTCTCTTTTCTCTCTCTCTCTCTCTCTTCTCTCTCTCTCTCTCTCTCTCTCTCGCTCTCTCTCCCCCCCCCCTTTTGAAAGCATGTGTAATGGAAAACTTTGCTTTAATTAGCTTACGATTTTTTTTAAAAAAGCACTCAATGAACCTTGCGGCAGGGAAAGACCAAACGATATCGACAATCGCTTGTGCCAACGTACCAAGGGCAACGGTCTCGTCTCACTGAGTTTCTCAGAACTACAAAGACAGTCTCATTGATTGTGGATTGTGGATGATGCCTGCCCCACAGTGATGTTGAAACAGACTTGAAGAGTTACGGCGATGCTGTCTTGCTTCTGTTTTTATTATTGACAAACCACTTAACAGATATTGACGAAAGTCTCACGTAGTGTTATTCCTGCAAGCGCCCGCAATGGTATTGATGAAAACTTTTCAGGTAAAAATTGGTGTTACTGTTCCCAGTACGGTTCGCTCTCACTCACAGACAAATAAGTCATTTAGTGCAGTTGATTCCAAGAAAGATGCAGAGGAAGGAAGGGGTTTGTGTGTGTGTGTGTGGGTGTGTGTGTGCGTGTGTGTGTGTGTGTGGTGTGTTGTGTGTGTGGTGGTGTGTGTGTGTGTGGGGGTGTGGTGGTGTGTGTGTGTGTGTTGTGTGTGTTGTGGTGTGTGTTTGTGTGTGTTTGGTGTGTGTTTGTGTGTGTTTGGTGTGTGTGTTTGTGCGTGTGTTTGTGTATTTTGGGTGTGTTGTGCAAGGTGACTGGAACGCCAAGGTAGGAGAAGATGCATGGAAAGATTGGGAGGGCGTTTGTGGGCCACATTGTAATAACCAATCAAATGAAAGAGGCTTGAGACTCCTGGAGTTTGCCAGTAACAACCACCTCCAGCTAGTGAATACACTTGGCCCACACAGGAAATCCAGAAAATGGACATGGCATAGCCCAAATGGAGAACACCACAACCAAATAGATTATATCATGGTGAAAAGACGGTTTCAGTCTAGCGTTAACATCGCACACACACGAAGTTTTCCAGGGAGTGATCATGATCTTGTGATGATGACTTTCCGACTACGTCTAAAGAAAATCCACAAGCGGAACAAAACATCAGGATCAAATTTGACCTCGAGAAGCTGAAGGACCCAGAGGTAGTAGAAATTTTTCAAGCAAGGATAGGTGGAAAGTTTGCAGCACTCACTGTGATAGACTCAGACATAGGTACACTGACGAATAGTTTCAATACAGCAGTGACTGAAACAGCAAGCGAGCTTCTTGGCAAACACCGACCAGTCAAAAAACCATGGGTCACACCTAACATCCTACAACTATGCGACAAGCGTAGAGAGTTGAAGAAAAAGAAAAATGAAACAAAAGAAAGAGCAGAACAATATAGGGCAGTCAACAAAAGAATCAGGAAGTCCATGACGGAGGCAAAAGGAAATGGATCGGTGAACAGTGCCAAGACATTGAAGAGAACATCAAGAAAAACAATAGCAAGAAAGCATATCAGCTGGTGAAAGACCTGACTAGCACAAAACAGGGAAAAGGTTTAACAATCCAAGACAAAAATGGGAAGTGTCTCACTGACGACCAGGATATTCTGAACAGATGGACAGAATACTGCTCCGACCTGTATAACTATAGAACCGCAGGAGATCCAGAAGTCCTTAATGTACCCGCAAGCAAAGACACAGACAGTCACCCTATCCTCCGAGAAGAAGTGGAAACAGCAGTCAGATCGCTGAAAAAGGGGAAGTCAGCAGGGGCTGACAACATTCCAGCTGAGTTGGTTCAAGCTGGAGGGGAAGCCATGATCAGCGCCCTACTAAGATGCTGCAACAAGATCTGGCAGACAGGAATATGGCCAACACCATGGACACAGTCACTCATCATCACCCTCCCCAAGAAAGGAAATCTACAACAATGCCATAATTACCGCACAATCAGCCTCATATGCCACCCAAGCAAGGTCATGCTGCAAATAATATTGAATAGACTGAAGCCACAAGCAGAGACCATCATTGCTGAGGAACAAGCAGGTTTCAAAGCAGGGCGCAGCACAACAGAACAGATATTCAACCTCAGAATACTATGTGAGCGGTACCTTCAACATCAACAAGACCTTTACCACGTATTTATCGATTTTAAGAAGGCATTTGACAGGGTGTGGCATGCAGCTTTGTTGGCAACCATGAATTTGTACAGCATCAATGCAAACCTGATCAGAGTCATCAAACAGCTGTACAGCGAGACCACCAGCGCAGTGCACTACAACAACAACATTGGAGAATGGTTTCGAACAGTTGGAGTAAGGCAGGGCTGTCTACTCTCACCCACTCTTTTCAACATCTTCCTTGAGAGAATCATGGCTGATGCACTGGAACATCATGAAGGATTGGTGGCAGAACGATTACAAACCTCCGCTTCGCAGATGACATTGATGGAATAGCAAGATCAGAAAAAGAGCTTGCCAGCCTAACAGAACACTTGAATAAGGCCTCCAAAACATACGGCATGGAAATAATAATAATAATAATAATAATAATAATAATAATAATAAATGGAATTTATATAGCGCTGTATCTTGCACAGACAAATCAAAGCGCTTAAATCAGTGCAGAGAAGACCAAACTGATGACTAATAACACCAACGGCATTAGCACTGATATCAGGGTTAATGACCAGAAGCTGGAAACAGTTCAAAGCTTCAAGTTCCTGGGAGCCATTGTATCAGACCAGGGATCCAAGCCAGATGTAGTATGCAAGACTGCACAGACAATAACAGCACTGTCAAAACTAAACACCATCTGGAGAGATAAAACTATCTCACTTATCTCCAAGATCAGACTAATGCGCTCCCTTGTCATATCCATATTTCCGTATGCCTGTGAATCATGGACCCTGACTGCAGATTTGGAGAGAAGAGTACAGGCGGTGGAGATGAGATGCTTTCGGAGACTCCTTGGCATCTCCTACAAAGACCACATAAGCAACGAAAGCGTACATAACAGAATCCAGCAAATCATTGGACCCTATGACAACCTTCTAACGATCGTGAAAAAGCGTAAACTTAAATGGTATGGGCATGTCACAAGATCCAAAGGACTTGCAAAGACAGTTTTACAAGGCACTGTCCAAGGAGGAAGAAGAAGAGGCAGACCAAGGAAGAGCTGGGAGGATAACATCAGCGAATGAACAGGCCTAGAACTCAACAAAACCCTGAGAAAGGCAGAACAGAGAGAGGAATGGAGGGAACTGGTTGTTGAGTCTTTGAGCGTGCCCCCACGGTCGTCAGACTACGGGACAGATAGATAGATAGATAGATAGATGATGTGTGTGTGTGTGTTTTGTGTGTGTGTGTTTGTGTGTTTTGGTGTGTGTGTCTGTGTGTTTATGTGTCTGTTGTGTGTGTGTTGTGTGTGTTGTGTGTCTGTGTGTGTGTGTTTGGTGTGTGCGTGTTGTGTGTGTTGTGTGTGTGTGTTGTGTGTGTGTGATGTGCTGAGTGTGTGTGTGTTTGTGTGTGTATGTGTGTGTTTGTGTGTGTATGTTTATGTGTGTGAAGTCGATGAAGTCAACTTTTTTCCAGATGATACATTGAATAAGCAATGCATTTGCTTTGTCATCATGCCATCTAAGAACAAAATTTTTTCGTAATGATAATATTGGATGGATGGGTGGGTGGGTGTGTGTGCGTGCTAGAAATAGAGAAATAAAGAAATATAGAGCTAGATAGAGCAAAAGAGAAACGAATAGACCAAGTCATAACCTTTAGATCATTTTCAAGAGAGACGTTGAGGTCTTCAGACCCAAACTATATGACATTTTGTCCCTAATCTACAAAAGAAAAGCATGTTTCTTTGTTTGATATTCTTATTCTTCGTCATCAAACCCTCAGAGATCACCTACTGTTTTTGTCACATCAGCGAAAATGCATTGTGCTGTCGTTAAGCACCTGACAAGTCAGGCCCAGCAAATTTAGGCGAGGGAGGGAATTGTTACATTTTAAGCATTTCTGGCGAGGGGGGGGGGAGGAATGCAGGAGAATGGACGAAGAATGCAGAAAATAGACAAGAAGGAGGTGACGAAGATAATGGAAAAAGCACTCACGTGCGTTTTAACATCCAGTCGTTGTGTGCATGCGGTTTTTTGTTGTAAATTTTGTCGTCTGTTCCCACTGACACACAAATGCCTACTCTTACGAATAGTGAAACAGGGTTTTACGTGTCTGCAAGATGTTCTGCGTGCGTTCGCACACGGGGCCTCGATTTATAGTCTCATCCAAAGGACTTTTGGGGAGAGTGGGGTTGGCACTGATGTTAACTCTAGGGGATAAATCCCCTTTCAACGGGATTCGAACCTGGGTTGTCAGATTGTGAGCGCAATGTTCTAACCACTAAGCTATCCCGTCGCCGAGAGCCCCGAAGCTGTTCAACCAAACACCAACAAGTGTTTCCTTGTTCGTTCCTCGCAAGAGCTCCGAATTTCACCGAGGATTTTGCGTAAGCGACCGTTTTCGCCCAGAATTGAAGGTAGCCGCATTCCGACGTCAGGCATAAATGCTGGGTATGTTCGTGTTTCAGTCACCCACCGAACGCTCACATGACGTATGGGACCCTGTAGGTAGCCACATTCCGACTTAGGGGATATATACTGGGTATTTTCGTGTTTCAGTAACTGACCAAATGCTGACATGACTTATGAGATCTTTAACGTGCATATGTCATCTTCTGCATGCGTATAAACACGACGAAAATGAAGGCACTGACAGGTCTGCACACGGAGTTGACCTGGGAGCTCGTACAAATCCCAAACCTTATTTCACAGTCGCCGTACAAATCCCAAACCTTATTTCACAGTCGCCGTACAAATCCCAAACCTTATTTCACAGTCGCCGTACAAATCCCAAACCTTATTTCACAGTCGCCGTACAAATCCCAAACCTTATTTCACAGGAAGCCGCCGAGATTCGAACTGCGACTTCATAAGCCCATGGGATAGAAATCAATCGATCTTAAACACTCGGCTCTAGTGTCTCCATCACGAACAAGAAAATGAGCTACAAAGAACAGAAACGGGAAGTTCCCCGTGTGGATGCCGGGGCCTATCAGTATAAACAGCATCCCCACCTTCTGGAAATTCTGTGCTAGGAATTCCCTCTTTTCTATCCCTCTCATTGTTTCTGCTGTATTCGTTTTCTTCATATCACCACCTTCTCGTCTATTTTCTGCCTTCTTGCGCCATTCTGCTGCCATTTTTTTCTTCTCAAAAGCCTTAATTAACGATAACATTTCTCTCCCATGTCGAACTCGGATGTGCTGGGCCTGACTCGTTAGGCGCTTTAAGGCAGCGCAACGCATTTTCGCTCATATGACAGACATCATTAGTTG
>CM054163.1:8581795-8586795 GCA_028751875.1 Rapana venosa
CATTATCCAGAGAATTATCCGAGGACAGACATTTATTGAGAGCAGTTTGAGAGCTAATAGATGGGGCTGAATGGCATTAAAGGCAGAAGAGAAGTCAATGAAAAGTATACGAACAAAGGAGTCGGGTTTTCTAGGTGGGAATAAACATTATGCAGCAAGGTAATTGTAGCATCATTTGTGCTTCTGTTGGCAAACTGAAGAGGATCTAGATATGAAGAAGTAGAGAAAAGAAGCCGTTTGAGAACGATTCGTTCAAAACATTTCATTACTATTGGAGTGAGAGCTACTGGTCTATAGTCATTTAAAGATTTGGGGTGATTATTTTTTGGAACAGGACAAATTATTGATTTTTTCCAGAGACTTGGAACATGGCATGCTTTCAAAGACAGAGAAAACAAATCACTAAAACCATGAAACAGCTGCTTTGCACAAGATTTTAAAAGCCGACCACAAATACCATCCACACCCACAGCCTTCCTCACATGCAATGCTTTAAATACTGATTTAAAATCTGTAGCATGAACAGTAAAATCTTCATCATTCGAATCATTATCACAGACATTTTGTTGCACGTTAGACAGAACAGATTGAAGCTCATGTTTGTGATCTTCACGCTCAAAGCGGCAATAGAAATCATTCAGTTCATCAGCAAAAGCTTTTTGTTCCTCTAGTGGCATTGACTGTGTTGACATTTTTGAGTTTGCTTGCCCTGAAAGTATCTTTAAACCCTTCCACGCATTAGCCAAATGACCCCTCTGAAA
Organism: Rapana venosa; assembly: GCA_028751875.1. Classification (NCBI taxonomy): domain Eukaryota; kingdom Metazoa; phylum Mollusca; class Gastropoda; order Neogastropoda; family Muricidae; genus Rapana; species Rapana venosa. The sequence continues at coordinate 8,582,557 of CM054163.1, forward strand.
TTGTTCTTCAACTCTCTCTTTATAAGATCTTCTACATTCTCGAATTTCTTTTTGAAGTTTCTTTTGAATTGTTCTGCAGGCCATTCTATCGCCGCTCTGAAACGCTACTTTCTTTTTGTTTAGAGAGGATTTTAGTGTTTTTGTCACCCAAGGTTTATTGTTGGGAAATATCTTTACAGTTTTTTGTGGAATAATAAGATTTTCACAAAAAGAGATATATGCATGCACAACATCAGTTGCTTCATCAACATTGTCACTCGAGTCAAGAAACACACTCCAGTCAGTACACTCAAAACAACCTTTCAACTCTTCCACACTCTCATGCGTCCACACTTTCACTTGTTTTTTCACAATAGGGTCAGTTTTTATTTTGGGTTTATATGCAGGTATGAGGAAAATTGTGTTGTGATCTGAGGTACCAAGAGGTGGCAAAGCAACAGACTATAGGCATGTAAAATGTTCCCAAAACATTTGTCAAGAATTTTGTGTTGACGGGTAAAACAAGTCACATACTGTTTAAAAGAATGAAGAGCATGTTTTAAATCACAGTGGTTAAAATCGCCAAGCACAAAACAGGGCGAGTCAGGAGCATTCAATTGCATGCAGTTCGAGTACTGTGTCAGAGATCTGGGAGGCGGCACGTGCAGCACAGGCAGAGGGAGGCACATAGCACACTATCACAAACACTTGGCCAAACTCCCTTGGCAGATATTTAGGACGATATTTAGAACAAGAAGAAGAAGAAGAACAAGAAGAAGAAGAAAACAACAACAACAACAAGAACAAGAAGGACAAGAACAAGAAGAACAAGAAGAACAAGAAGAACAAGAAGAAGAACAAGAAGAACAAGAAGAACAAGAAGAAGAACAAGAACAAGAAGAAGAACAAGAAGAAGAAAAAGAAAAAGAACAACAACAACAACAACAAGAACAAGAAGAAGAAAAACATGCAGAACAAGAAGAACAAGAAGAAGAAAAACAAGAAGAAGAAGAAGAACAAGAACAAGAACAAGAACAAGAACAAAAACAAGAAGAACAAGAACAAGAACAAAAAGAAGAAAAACATGAAGAACAAAAAGAACAAGAAAAACAAGAACAAGAAGAAGAACAAGAAGAAGAAGAACAACAACAACAACAATAACAACAAGAACAAGAAGAACAAGAAGAAACGAGAAGAATAAAAACCCTTAGCCGCTGAAAAAAGACAGAAATGTGCAAAACATAGAGAATTTCGGACAAGTAAATAGGCAGCACAAGTCAGATAAATAATAATCAGGCAGATGAACAAGCAAGCCGATTGGCGATGACAACAAAAGACAGATACAAGCTAAGAACGTGATTACAGATTGAACAAAAAAAGACTGTAAAAAAATAACATAAAAGGGAGGGAGGGAGGGAGGAGAGAGAGAGAGAGAGAGAGAGAGAGAGAGAGGAGAGAGAGAGAGAGAGAGAGAGAGAGAGAGAGAGAAAGAGAGAGTTGGGTGGGGGGAGGGGGTTGTGGCAGGACAAACGATGCTGCTGTAAGTCACACCCTGTTGACTGATGTGATGTCATTCACACCACAGCATCTTCATCCGCTGCTGCACCTGCTCAGTGTCTGTCTGTCCCTCTCTCTCCCCTCTCTCTCTCTCTCTCTCTCTCTCTCTCTCTCTCTCTCTCTCTCTCTCTCTCTCTCTCTCTCTCTCTCTCTTCCTCTCTCTCTCTCTCTCTCTCTCCCCTCTCCTCCTCTCTCTCCCTCTCTCTCTCTCTCTCTCCTCTCTCTCTCTCTCTCTCTCTCTCTCTCTCTCTCTCTTTCTCTCCCCTATCTTTCTCTCCCCCTCCACCCCCCTCTCTCTCTCTTTTGGGAACTGGATGGGGGAAAAAACACATGTGTACCTATTCCATTGTTCTCAAAAGAAATCATGACAATTCTGAAGGAAATGACTATAAAATCATGCGACCTTGATCCCATATCTGCTCCTGTTTTCTCACAATGCCTTCCACAACTTGTGCCTATTATCACTAAAATAGTAAACTCATCTCTTCAGACAGGAAATTTTCCATCAGCTCTTAAAACAGCAATAGTCACACCTCTACTGAAAAAGCACGACCTCGATCCCAACATTCTGAAGAATTATAGGCCTGTCTCAAACTTACCCTTTGTCTCTAAAGTACTAGAAAAGTTGTTCTCAAACAGTCAACAGTCACCTTCATTCCAATGATTTCTTCCCACTTTTCAGTCTCCCTATCGCCCAACCACAGCACCGAAACACCCTAGTCCATACTTTAGATACACTTCTACTTGCTTCTGATGCAGGAAAAATCTCCCTCCTCACTCTTCTTGACTTATCTGCAGCCTTTGATACCATAGATTACTCAATTCTTCTTTCTCGCCTCCAAAATACGTTTGGTATTAACGGCAGAGCCCTCACCTGGTTTACTTCATACCTCACAGACCGGTTCCAGAAAGTTATTGTAAACAAAATTCAATCAAAACCTGTCAAAATGGAATGTGGAGTCCCGCAGGGATCAGTCCTGGGCCCTATTCTCTTTACTCTCTACACTGCTCCACTCTCACATATAATAAACAACCACCCTATTGATCATCATTTCTATGCCGATGATACTCAACTTCAGTGCAGCGATACTGTTGAAAACTTGCCTTCCCTCCTGACAAATATGTCCTACTGCCTTCAAGACATTCAAAACTGGATGACTCAGAACAAGTTACAACTTAATGCCGATAAAACCGAAGCCATGCTCATAGGGACCCAACATAAACTTTCCTCTATCACAAAAACTTCAATAGAATTCGGCAATACGTCAGTTCCTTTGTCCAACTCTGTGAAGTATTTAGGAGTAGTTCTTGACAACACACTCTCTATGAAAAAATTCATCACTCAGACCTGCCAGTCTTGCTACTATCAATTACGGTGCATAAGCGCGATTCGCAAGTATCTGTCCACTGATGCAACTTCCAAGCTTGTCACATCTCTCATTCTTTCACGTTTAGACTACTGTAATTCTCTTTTGGCTGGCCTACCAGCATCATCTATCCACTCTCTTCAACGCATACAAAACTCTGCAGCTCGACTGGTCCTCTTCTGCGATCTCTTCACTGGTTGCCTGTCTCACAAAGACTGGAGTATAAAATCAATACCCTCTGTTTCAAATGTCTCCACAAATCTGCACCCTCTTATCTCTGTAACTGTCTTCACCTGTACACTCCATCCCGTTCCCTTCGTTCAGCCGCAGATACTTTGTGCTTTCGAACACCCAGATTCAAACAAACCACTGTTGGCCGTCGCTCCTTCTCTGTTTCTGGTCCATCCACCTGGAATGACCTCCCTCTTTCACTTCGTCAAAAGCCTTCACTTGATTCCTTCAAATCCAGCCTCAAAACACACTTATTTCCTACCTGAGACTTTCCCCCACATATCTGTCCCTAATTTTCAACAGCATCTTTCACCTTCTAAGTGTTGTTCCGTGTGTGTGTGTGTGTGTGTGTGTGTGTGTGTGTGTGTGTGTGTGTGTGTGTGTGTGTGTGTGTGTGTGTGCGCGCGCGCGTGCGTGTGCGTGCGTAGTGCGCGCGCATGGATTTGAAATCTGTTGCTCATTATGTTTAAGGAGAGTTGCATGCCTGTAAATGATTGAGTGCAAGCGCTTCGATTTGTTTGTTTTTTACAAGATTCAGCGCTATATAATTTCCATATATTATTATTATTATTAAAATAAAAGAATGAATGAATGGAAAAAATCTTTCTCATCTCCCTTCTCTCCCCCCCCCTCTCTCTCCAACCCTCTCTCCCACCTCTGCCCCCCCTCTCCCCCCCCTCCCCACCGGCTCTCTCTCTCTCTCTCGCTCGCTCTTTCTCTCTCGTTTTGCTGTGGCAACATAATCCAGGGCTTTTATAGAATGTAATAGTTTGCTAGTGGAAGAACGCCTGTAAAAATATTGTACGCTGCTTACACAAATGTATATACAACTCTATACTTGCGTTGATATCATATTTATCCCCTTCAGAAAGGGGCTAAGGCCTAAGTCTGAATGAACGCGTTTGCATTGGCATATTCTCTGCCTGTCTGTCTGTCTGTATGTCTGTCTGTCTGGTCTGGCTGTTTTAATGTCTGGCTGTCTAGATGGCTAGCTGTCTGTCTGTCTCTGTCTGGCTGTGGCAGGATGGTTAAGACGCTCGACTGCCAGCAAGTAAACCGTGAGGTTCTGGGATCGATTCCCAGCCTTGCCCTTTCTTCCCAGTGT
>CM054163.1:8591795-8599295 GCA_028751875.1 Rapana venosa
TACATCAGACTGGTAAAAAAATGAGAGGAGGAGGAGTAGCTGCAGCAGCAGCAGCAGCAGCAGCAGCAGCAGCAGCAGAGTAGTAGTAGTAGTAGTAGTAGTATTAGTAGTAGTGGTGGTGGTGGTGGTACTGGTAGTAGTCGTAGCGTTAAAAACACCAACAGTAACATGAGCAAAAACAAGGGTAAAAAGTAGTGGAAGACGAAGAGAAAGATCAAGATAATTAGCGGACATAACGAGAAGTGATCGTGTATTGGTGCCTTTTGTTGCAGCAGGTTTTTCTTTAATGTCCTTTCCATTAAATATCAGACTAAAGCATCCTTCCTGGCTTTAGAAAATCACTACATTCATTGAGTTTTTCTCTCTCTCACTTTGTCTCTCTGTCTTTCTGTCACTCTCTCTCTCTCTCTCTCTCTCTCTCTCTCTCTCCTCTCTCCTCTCTCTCTCTCTCTCCTCTCTCTCTCTCTCTTCATGCTCTGTCTCTCTCTGTTCTTGTCTTCCCTCTTCTGTATGTCTCTGTCTCCTTTCTCTGTCTATTCTCTGCCTCTCTCTCTTTCTCTCTCTCTTCTTCTGTCTTCATAGTCTCTTCTTCATACTCTCTCTCTCTGTCTCTCTATTTCTCTCTCTCCTCCCCTCTCTCTACTACTTCCTCTCTCTCTCTCTCTCTCTCTCTCTCTCTCTCTCTCTCTCTCTCTCTCTCCTCTCTCTCTCTCTCTCTCTCTCTCTCTCTCTCTCTCCCCTGTGCTCTTTCTCTGTTCTCTTGCATTCTGTCTCTGTCTTTTCTGTCTGCCTCTCTGTCTCTTTCTCTGCTCTCTCTCTCCTCTCTCTCCCCTCTCTCTCTCTCTCTCTCTCTCTCTCTCTCTCTCTCTCTCTCTCTCTCTCTCTCTCTCTCTCTTTTCTCTCTCCCCCTGTGTCTATTTCTCCGTCTGTGTCTGTCTGCCTGTCTGTCTCTGTCTGTCTGTCTGTCTGTCTGCTCTCTCTCTCTCTCTCTCTCTCTCTCTCCTCTCTCTCTCTCTCTCTCTCTCTCTCTCCTCTCTCTCTCTCTCTTAGTTTCACACACTTTTATTCTGACAAAGGTCAGCTACTCAAGTCTGGCATCAAAGACAAAATAACCAGAAGGATGTCTGGTGTCTTCTTCCTTTTACACCTGTTCCAGAGAAGAATTTTTTTAAAGGACCACTTGACATTTCTCACAGAGTACTCTTGGGACGGAAATGGGATACCTCAGTGATCAGAGCACTCATTTTCCCCCGGCTAAGTTAAGCAGCGTCGAGCGTGGTTACCACTTGGATGTTTGACCGTTTGCACGCTTTGACTTCAGTACAGTTCCCCCAGCTCACCCAGCTGTAAATGAGCACCTGCCTCTTTAAGGTCAGGGAAGGTAAAGCAGCGAGGGAGAGGAGATGGGCGCCGCCCTCACTATGCTGGCACCAGGAGAAGTTGAGGTCTCTGATGCCTTGATCCCCTAGGACCTTATAGGTTATGGGACTTTTTTATCTTTTAGTCTTGGTTGGATTCGGATGGGAAAGGACAGGAGATTGACAGCAATGCAGATTGTCACAGTTATACTAAAAATGTTCAACCTGTCTACTGGGTGATTTACAGTTCGTTTGCTGCTTTTGTTGTTGTTGTTTAGTTGTTTGCTTGTTTGATTCGTAGCCTGCTTATTTTGCTATCTTGTTGATGGTTTTTTCTTCTTTTCTTGTTGTATTTATTTCAAGTGGTGCGTGTGCGTGTGTGACTCAAGCTGCTGCTGATGTTCCAAATGGATTTGTGCACATTGAGTCTCTTTTCTTATTAAACGTTTGCTTAAAGTAACAACGAAGAAGTATTTGTTAGGGCATAGAGGTTTGTTGGTGCCTTCGTCATGGGAGATGAATATAACCATGAATATAATTATAATAATAATGCATGGAATTTATATAGCGCTGAATCTTGTAAAGCAACAAATCAAAGCGCTCAAAATATAAATGAATATAACCACTTTTCCAGCATTAGCTGAAGATACTCATTGTCATGCAACTGTACTAACCTAGAAAGTCTTTTTTATTTACTGACATTGCCACTTTGTTGCTTTCTGCTTTTTATCAATGATCACAATTGTTCATTCTTTTGAAGCTGACGTCCCTTTCTGTATCTCGAGAGAAACGTTTCCCCTGGGCTAGGTATAAACAGAAAACAATAACACTGGTGGAGACAGAGCAATTAAAGTGTATCTGTGTTGCGAACTTCTAAGATTTATTTTAGAACAAAGCCATAAGCAGTGGGTACTTCAAAAGTTTAAAGCAATAACAAGTTTGACCTAGGTAGATGCGTTACTTGTACAATGCATGAACTGAGTATAACCAGAGCCTGTTAAGTTGTTTAACATAGAATGGTTTAAGCCCATTGTTTTGATGTCATGCGAGATATTATTATGTGTTGCTATACCAGGTGACATCAGTCTTTGTTGTTATATTATTGCTTGCAAGTTAGCTGCAAGCAACATAAATTTAGTAATAGCTTAGTAGTTCATTTACACAGATAGAATAAGGCTGTAGTAGAGCTAAACAATATTTATGAGACATGAAAGTACTTTTCTTCCGATGATTCTACAAATTGCAAAAAGGTTTAATCATTTTTTACAACTATTCTATTTTAAGATATTTGAGTTAAAAATCTAACAACATACTAACATTTCACATATTTGTAAAAAAAATATATAAAAAAGTAACATCATCTATTTCTAAAACTAGTGCTAGCATGAAATGTAACTTTTTATTAGATCATTGAGGAGTCGTGTCCCTTTAAAATATTTGGACTTGCTCTGCTGCAGGCTTTTTAGTTGTTTTTTTCTATTTTGTGGTTTGCTTTGTCTCTCAGTGCCAAGCCAACAAACTCTACGCCCTCTGAGAAATCAGTGACACTAAAATACACACTAGATATGAGACATCATCCGTACCATCAGCCAAGCTTGACAAAATGTGCACACACACAAAACGGACAGGAGAGAAAAATGGAGTCATGTGAGCTATGCAGTTGTAGAATAGTGTCAAGCGATTGTTTGACTGGGTTCGTGCAGGAAATACTACTACTACTAATAATAATATTATGTATGGAATTTATATAGCGCTGAATCTTGTAAAGCAACAAATCAAAGCTCTCAGATGACTTTTTTTAGATCAAGTCCCCGTGTGTATGCGGTTTTGTGAATTTTGTGATCTGTTCCCACTGGCACACAATGGCCTACTCTTTTGAAAAGCGGAATAGGATTTAACGTGTGCGCAAGATGTTCTGCATGCGTTCGCACATGGGGCCTCAGTTTATAGTCTCATCCGAAGGACTTTGACATTAAGTTCGAATTGTTTGTCAAACTGGGAAGAAAGGGCGAGACTGGGAATCGAACCCAAAACCTCACGGTTTACTTGTTGGCAGGCAAACGTCTTAACCATCCTGCCACCTTCCTTCCTTTGTGAACGTCTTGATCCAATCAGGGAAAAGGAATCCATCTAACACCGCCACAGCTGGCTCTAGGACCGACACCTCTAGTCCAGGGCCAAGTGACCCATGTTTGTATAGGAGCTTTCCATGGACCACTCAGTCATCTTCACATTGTTTATTTCTTTACTTTGAGTCTCAACACCTTCTTGCATTATTTTCCCCTCAACTGCAAACACCCTTGGGAAAAGGGCACATTATCAATGACGTTATTTTAACACTTATGAAAGAAAACCAAGCCTACCTTCTACTTGTAAGCAGCAAAATCATCATCATCATCATCATCATCAGTCCCGTGACCTGGCGGTCGTGGAGGAGACACGAAAGACGATGCCGTGGTAAGCCTCCTCCATCCATCTCAGTCCTCGGCTCTGCGCAGTAGTGCCGAGTCATTCATCCTGGTCCATTCTCTGATGTTGTCCATCCATGACTTGTTCTGTCTTCCCCTCTTTCTGCCACCTTCGAGTGTTCCCTGCAGTACTGTTTTTGACAGCAAAATAAGGGACACAAAAAAGATAAAAATGCCTCCCAAATGTAAAAAAAAGTTCTAAAAATGTCAAAATTGTATCAAATAATGTGGAAAGTGTCTTGAAAATGTCTCAAAAATATACCCAAAATGTTAAAAATATCTCAAGATTGTTTAATAATGCAGCTATTGTTTCCTTAGCAGAAAAAAAAATTCGTCCGATTCATAATCTTTCCTCTTCATTGAACATTCAAACAGCAACTATTGATGTCTGTTATATGAGCAAAAATGAGCCATGCCTCTGTTAAGCACTTGATAAGTCAGGCCCAGTGCATCCGACTTTGGCATAAGAGAACTGTTATTTTCTAAGTCTTTCCGAAAAGGGGCAGGAGGATGGCCCAAAGCAGAAAATACACAAGAAGGAGGTGACAGGAAGAAAATGAACAAGGAAGAAGCATTGAGAGTGATAGAAAAGAGGAAGTTTCTAACACAGAATTTTCAGAAGGGGGAGGGGTGCTATTTATATGGATACTCCCCTCCTCCCTGGCATCCCCACAGGGGAGTCTGGGTTGTATGATGATTATAACACCCGTTTCATGACAGACTTATACGGAGTTTCTTTCCAGAATAAACTTTTGCTCAAAGTATATCATCAGCACAAGTTGTTAGGTTTTTGTTGGTGTCTCTCAAGAGATGGACTCATTGCTATGCAAATTTATACAACCTAGAGAGTCGTTTTACCCAGTAGCTTTGAGGTTTTGCAACTGTCTGTGTGTTTTTTTCCTGTTTATCCATTATTACACTTGTTGATTGTTTAGAAGCTGCTACCCCTGTCTGTATGCCCAGAGAACATTTGTTTCTGTAGAAACTACCTGTTAATTTAGATGGTTGTGCTAGGCTGTTTGAGACACAGTGGTCTTAACCTATTATTTTGATGTCATGCAATACATCATTTTAACTTGTTGTAAGAGGTGTCATCTCTTTTTGTTATTATATCATAGCTCGCAGGGTCGCGTGTAAACCACACAATTTAATAATACCTGAGTGTTCAAAGCAAGGCCATAGCAGGGGAACTAATACTCATGACACATGTGAATTCTTTTGTGCTGATGGCTTGTACAAATTGCAAAAAAGTTTCATCTTTTTCTTCAAATATGTTTAATTATACCTGTTGAGTTATATAAAGTCTTTTTTGACCCGTTTGGGCCCGAAACTTTTACCCCATCCATTAAACCATGAGTGGTGGTCTGGGCGCTAGTCTTTCGGAAGAGACGATAAACCGAGGTCCCGTGTGTTACACAAAATTATTCAGCGCACGTAAAAGAACCCACGTCAACAAGAGAGTTGTCCCTGGCAAAATTCTTAGAAAAAAGCCACTCTGATAGAGAAACAAATACAGTTGCAGACAAAAATTAAGGGTGGCACTGTTCTTGTGGCAACGCGCTATCTCCAGGGATAGCAGCCCCATTTTCATGCAGAGAAATCTCGTGACTTGAAGTGGTATAAATAAATAAATAAGTATAAAATCTAATAAAATATAAGCCTTGTACATATTTGTAAATTCTAATTATATAATTTTCCTTGCTTTTAAAGTGACAATAACATTATCTATGACTAAAACTAGTCCTAACATAAAATGTAACTCTTTATCGTCCCGCTATCCACCGATGTGAAGTATCTGGGGGTCATTATTCACAACACATTCCCTACGCAAAAATTTATCACCCAGACCTGCTACTATCAATTACGGCGTATTAGTGCAATTCGAAAGTACCTGTCCACAGTCGTCTGAACTATTGCAATTCTCTTTTGGTTGGTTTGCCAGCATCATTTAACCACTCCTTTCAACGTATACAAAACTCTGCAGCTCGACTGGTCATCAAAAAGAAAAAAATCTGAGCACATTACCTCTTTCTTGCAATCTCTCCACTGGCTGCCTGTGCTACAGATAGTAAACTATAAGATCAGTACCCTCTGTTACAAATGTCTCCACAAAACAGCACCTTCTTGTCTCTGTGAATGTCTTTACCTGTACAGTCCTTCTTGTTCCCTCCGCTCTGCTACATATACCTTATGCTTACGAATACCTAGTTTCAACCAATCCACCATCACCCATTGCTCTTTCTCTGTTTCTTGTCCATCGATCTGGAATGACCCCCCTCTCTCTTCACCAAAAGCCTTCTTATGAAACTTTTTAATAAATCTTAAAGACATACTTATTTCAAACCTAAGATTTTTTTTCCTGTTTTCATTTCATAGTTGTCCCTGCCTTCAACAGACGAAATCCCATCACCCTGCCAAAGTATATAACCTTTATGTGTGTGTATGTTTGGACTTGTTAGAACTATTACTTGTTATTGGTTGCATGACTGTGTAAGAATGAGTTGAGTGCAAGCGGTTTGATTTGTCAGTGCAAGATATAGCACTATATAAATTCCATTGATAGTATTATTATCATCATCATCATCATCATCATCATCATCATCATTATTATTTTTATCATTATTGTTGTTGTTATCTAAGGAGCAGTGTCCCTTAAAATGTATTTTAACTTGCTCTGTTGCGGTTTTTCCATTATTCTCTCTCTCTCTCTCTCTCTCTCTCTCTCTCTCTCTCTCTCTCTCTCTCTTATATATATATATATATATATATATATATATATATATATATATATATAATCTAGCCTCAAAACGCACTTATACTCTACTTGAGATCTTCCCCTGTTATCTGTTCCTACTTCTCAATAGCTGCCTTCACCTCCACCACCCCCACCTAAGTGTGTTGTGTATATAAATTTGATATTTGTTTATCTTGATATTTATGGCTGGTTGCATGCGTGTGAATGATTTGAATGCAAGCGCTTTGATTTGTTTACTTTGCAAGATTCAGCGCTATATAAATTCCATACATTATTATTATTATATATATATACATACATGTGTGTGTACATTTATATAATTGTTCATTACTAAAGTAGTTGCTGCTCCAAAAGGATTTGCGTACAATGAGTCTCTTTTCTAAGTAAACATTTATTTAAATCATCATCAACAACAACAACAACAACAACAACAACAAAGTATTTTTGAACATATTGTTGTTGGTTTGTTCTTTGGACCCAGCCATGGGAGATAATTAGGACCATTGTGCCAGCACAAGCTTTTATAAAGAGGAAATGGTGTCTCTGGAGAGATGGACTCATTGCCATGCAAATTTATGCAACCTAGACAGTCCTTTTATCTAGTGACTTTGAGACTTTGTGCTTTTTCATCCAGTTGTTCTAAAACTGATTTTGAAGAAGAAGAAGAAGAAGAAGAAGACGAATTGCAAACAATTGTAAAAAAAAAGAATGGCGAAGAACTGTGAAGAATTGCAAAGAAGAAGAAAAAGAAGAAAAAGCGAAAAAGAGACGGTGTCTTTTACATCTTCTTTTTGGAGGAGGGTCTCTTCTTTCTTCTTCCTCGCAATTCTTCTTCTTCTTCTTTTCTTCTTCACAATCCTCCTTCTGCGTAATTCTTCTTCTTCTTCTTCGCATTTCTTCATCTTCAATGCGTCAATAT
>CM054163.1:8601795-8616795 GCA_028751875.1 Rapana venosa
GCTGCTGTACAAAGAATGGGTTGTTGTTGCGGTTGTGCGTTCCCCAGCTTAACACTCTGGTGGTCACCCAGAATGTGCACTGACTCACTCACACCACTTGGGAATCACTGCGAGATTGAAATTGCAACACTGAATGAGAAGTTTGCGTGTATGACTGTTTTTGAGTACCTCACCAAATAGGCAGCCATACTCCAACTTCAGATGAAAATTATATTAAGAGTGGGTATAGGCTGAAAAGAATGTCATCAAAACACTCTGAAGCATTAAGAGTGTCAATGTAGTCAATAGCGCTTCATTCCATCAATAACTGACAGAGCTTTTGTCATGTATCCAGGTTTGCTGACTAACAGAGACAAAATGAATCAGAAAAAATAATGCAAATTTTACAAAGAAGAATGTATTAAGTCAAAGGGGTAAAACAAAAACAGCTCCTATGTGACAAGATTTTTTTTTAAAGTAAAAGAAAAATCAAAACGAAGAAAAGGCACAGCAAACCGAGAATGTCTATGTTTTACACAGTCATTGTTTGTTTCTTTGTTATGTTGTAAACGTTTTAGTATAATTCATTCATAATAGCTGATTTGGTGCTTCTTTAGCTTGGCCTTACGCAAAAGTTACACACGCACACACGCACGCACGCACACGCACACACACACACACACACACACACACACATTTTGTGTTCAAATACACACATTACATATTTATCTTGTGCTGTTTACAATTGACACTCTTAAGACCTGGTGTACATAGCATGTATAATTATTATATTATATGAAATTCATTTCGTACTTACACTTTAAAATGACAAGATCAAATCCTGTAAGATAACTATTTTTGATCCAGTAAACATTGACATCGTCCATACTCCTGAATGTGGCTATAAAGGTAAAGGAGTCCCATAACCTATAAGGTCGTAGGGAAGCGAGGCGTCAGAGACCTCACTTCTCATTGGGCCAGCATATTGAGGGCGGCGCCAATCTCCTCTCCCTCGCTGCTTTACCTTCCCTGACCCTAAAGAGGCAGGTACCCATTTACAGCTGGGTGAACTGGGGGAACTGTACTGAAGCCAAGACCCTCAAACAGTCACCCACCCAAGTGGTAACCACGCTGGACGCCATTTAACCTTAGCTGGGGAAAAGTGAGTGTTCTGACCACTGAGCTATCCCGTAAAAACTGAGCCTATCAATCTTGGTTTCAGTCACTGCAGTCGGGTTGCTCTTTTATATCTCAATTCTCTTCCTGTTTCCATCCCCCTTTTCTTTCATCTCGTTTATTCCCCACTGGTCTGTGTTGTGATAGGAGGCATACTCTACACGTCCTCATCAAAGACTGTCTGCCCAGGAAAGAGTCACGTCTCGTGTTTTGTTCTCATCAGGACACGCAGACAACAATACATGACAGTTTTTCCGCACTGACCTTTCTTTGAACTGAGTTGGGTGGGGGGGGGGGTAGGGTTTCGGACATACATGAAGTTGTGTGAAGAATGACGCAGAATGTGGTGACCTTGAAAGTCTTGCTGTCGAGCTGACTTTGAGGCAGAAGTTGTTGTTTTTTAGTAATTCTTTTCTTTTCAGGGTAGTTGGGTGTTATTTTCTACTTATTATCATAGTAGTTGGCAGGCTGACAAAGACAAGCTTCAGTGGTGAAACACAGCAGACAAAATCGATGCTTTGGTCTATCATCTAGAAAAAGCAGTAGAGGAAAGAGCCTGAGGGATGTTTTGAAAGAAGAAGAAGAAGAAGAAGAAGAAAGAGAAAAGAGAGAGAGAGAGAGAGAGAGAGAGAGAGAGAGAGAGAGAGAGAGAGAGAGAGAGAGAGAGAGAGAGAGAGAAAAACTTCACAGGAGGAGATGAAAGAATACTGCCGATAGGGCCAATTGACAGCCACTTGTGGCATGGGCTTGAATGTCACAACCATATAAAACACAAGAATGACAAGTTGCTTTATGTCTCCACCCTTGTGGATGCCGGGGCCTGTATCAGACAGTATCCCCACCTTCTGGAAATTCTGTGCAAGGAATTCCCTCTTTTCTATCCTCTTTTGTTTCTGCCTTGTTCTTTTTCTTCCTGTCACCTCCTTTTCATCTATTTTCTTCCTGTTCGGTACATTTCCTCGCCTTATTTTCCAGAAAGACTAAACATTTTTCTCCCACACCGAAGTCAGATGCGCTGGGCCTGACTTGTCGGGTGCTTAATGGCAGCGTAATGCATTTTCGCTTATATGACAGGCGATAAGTGTATGAACACTCGTGGACGAAGAAGGATTTCTATTTCTACTGCTGTTAGCATAAATTCTTTAGAAATGTCGTTTCAAATATATAGGTGTTTCTATTTTTTATACTTTATGGGAGAAAAAAAACAAATCATTCCAGCATGTGTCATTTCATTTCATGTCCTGCCATATATTGTTTCTCTGACCATTATGCAATAGCAAGGATGTTACATTCTACACAAAAAACACGATTATGAATATATGTATTTATTTATTTTATACCTCTTTAAGTCGCGGCAGATTCGTCTGCCTGAAATTTGGGTCGCTTTCCCAGTAGAGAGCATGTCACCACAAGAGCAACACCACCCTTTTTTTCTTTTTTTTGCCTGCAACTGTGTTTCCCTATCAGATTGACTTTTTTCTACAGAATTTTGCAGGGACAACCATCTTCTTGGCGTTGGTCATATTCCGTGCACTAAATAACTATGTGCAATGCATGGGATCTCGGTGTATTGTCTCAACCGAAAGCCTAGCACCCAGACCACCACATATGGTCTAAAGGATGGAGGGAAAGTTTTGGACCCAAACGGAGATGAAACCACCACACACTTCCTACCCCAACGTTTTGCTTTCTAGGCAGCGCAATACCTCTAGACCACCGATCCACTTCCAATGTTTGTATTAAGTTAAGGCGGAACACCTGCAATCATAATGTTACATTTTTAATATTCACTGATCTCAGTTTGTTATTACTTTTTACGTAGTCGTCGTCATTGTTGTTGTTGTTGTTCTTCTTCTTCTTTCCAATTCTACTTCTTTGCAATTCTTCTTCTTTTTCTTCGCAATTCTTCTTCTTCTTCGTTGCAATTCTTCTTCTTCATAATTCTTCTTCTTTGCAATTCTTCTTCTTTTCACTTTCTTCTTTTGCTTCTTCTTCTTCTTCTTTCCAATTCTTCTTCTTTGCAATTCTTCTTCTTTTTCTTCGCAATTCTTCTTCTTCTTCGTTGCAATTCTTCTTCTTCATAATTCTTCTTCTTTGCAATTCTTCTTCTTTTCACTTTCTCTTCTTTGCAATAGTTCTTCACCTTCTTCCTTACAATTTTTCTTTTTTCAATTCTTCTTAGCATTTTTCTTTGCAATTTTTCATCATTGTCTTTTTTTTTGTATTTTCTTTTCCTTAGCATTTTCTCCCTATTTTTTTCTGGTGAGGGACTCATGCTACAGTTTACCAGTAAAGCTTTTTGTTCTCCCAGAGAGGAAGTTTGATTTTGTTTTTATCTCGCAAGGACACACAACATAAAAGCAAACCTTTACATCTGCATCCATATTTGCTTTTCATCAAATGAGGGAGGATAATGGAAAATGTGATCTGAACAATGACGCAAATAGCCATGTACACCAGGAAGTCTCTGTGATAATGAATCTTTGAGGCAAGGTTTATTCACTCTAAGGCTGGTCAGTATTCTTGTGTCTATCGTCAACAGCCCTTGATAAACAGCCAAGACTGCGTTTCCTAGTACTGCCTAGAGGCAAATTGAAATCACTGATTCATATGTGAAGAAACACATAAGAAGCAAATAAACAAAGGATAAGTTAATGTGAGACAGAGGAAAACAGCATAGGAATGGCTACCAGGAAGGAGATAGAAATAAAGTTTATGGCATCATTAGCTCCAAGAGGAAGCTTGATAAACTACACGTCTCAGAGCCTTTGCATGTTCCCGTTTAGACATAAGTCATCGTCTGCTTCCTTTCTGTGTTGTTTTTTTTGGTTAGCTGTTTGTCTGGTCTTTCCCTCCCTTCCCTCTTGTACTCCTTTCTTTATTCTTAATTAAAAAGACAGAGATGGCTGGTGTGTGAGATGCTGTTATATTCATTGTAACCAGCACTGAAAAAGCAGCTAAGGCTTTCAGTCTAGCCGACGCCATCCAGATTGATTTTTTGATTCATTGGTTAGAGATAGTCAAGGAAGGCAGCCATGTGTAGGAAAGGAAATCAATGTCAACAAGAGTAAAGTGACAACAGAAGAGACGAGGCAAAACACAAAAGCAAATGGATCACTGGCTTTGCTTGTGTTCTACACCAGAGCCCAGAGTGTTACAGGACAATCAGGACATGTGCAGCCAAACAGTCAACTGTCAATATCTGTTCGCTGGGAAATGAATAAGTGATGCTTTCCTTTTCCTCTGACTTGCAAACTGTTTTCAGGCTTGGTTTCTTTTCCCCTCAATGCAAGAATCAGCGAGCTAATTTCAAAACTAATTTTAAACAATCTTCTGAAATCTAGATAAGGCTACCTTTGTGTCAGAAGTATTTGAGAACAGCCATACATATGAGCAGGCTAATTATTGTGTGCTTAAGGTGTCATGGTGATTTCCAGATGTGTGGAATGACAAAGTATATTTATGGGTGTCAAACAAACAAACAGATGTCAGCTTTTAACCGGGTCTGTTTTTGCTTCCCCCTTACTGTTTTGTTAAATTTGAAGACATAATATTTGTACCCATAAACAAACAAACAAATGTCAGCTTTTACCCAGTTATGTTTTTGCTTCCTTCCTTATTGTTTTGTTAAATTTGGAAGACATGATTAGCAAGAAATTGGTGTTTCAGTAATCTAGGAAACAAAACAACATTTTGATCTTTGTGTTGGAACTCAAATATTTTCTTTTGAATTGCCATGTATATGTTGTCAGTTGTCCCATGTGTAAAATATTTGATATTTGTATCCATAATAAAGTTAGAATCAAGCAATTTGACATATCTTTTTATCAATAAAAAAAAACTGACAATGTATTAAATTTTAACTTGTCCAACACTGGGAAGAAAATCATTCCCTGTACCTTGACAGCAGCCTACTTATTCGCTGATCTCAGGTTCCGGCTGGTCCCTCTCTCTCCTTTTTTCATCTTTCTGTGCCATTGATCTTTGCTGTGATAGAAGGCATATTCTATACGTCCTCATCAAAGGCTGTCTGCCAGGGAAAAGAGCCACTGCTCATGTTTTATCCCACCATAACAGACAGACAAGAATGACTGACAGTTGTCCACACTGACCTTTCTTTGAACTGAGTTGGAGGTGGGAGGGGGGGGGTATACATGAAGTTGTGTGGAGAATGTCACAGAAAGTCTCATGACCCTGAAAGCCTTGCTGTCAAAATGTCTTGGGGGCAGAAGTTGTTGGGGGTTTTCAATGTTCAGGGAGGTCAATTTTCCCCTTATGATCACAGCCACTGACAAGCTGAGGAAGATTGCTTTCAGTGGTGATCCTCAGCAGACGAAATCAATGCTTTGCTCTATCACTGGAAAAAATGCAAAAGAGGAAAGAGTCTAGGGAATGCTGGAGAGAAGGAGACTCAAAAGAGGAAAACTAACAAGATGAGATACAAATGTACTATCAATAGCCTCTGTCCAAAGTGACATGTGGTATAGGGTCAGAAGTGCCAGTTGTGGCTATCTTCATTATCTGTTCACATGTAAATATGAGAGTGATGGAGATGTTTTTACCCCAAAACGCATCTCCCTGGTAATATCGGAGTTGTCAAAATGTACACGTTCTGACGAACATATTTTCTTAAAGAAAATAGTAACTGAGTAATTTTGTGCTATGTTGTACTGGGGTTCCCTTACATAGATACAACATCAGGGCACTTACCTTTTTTGGCTTGAAAAAGAAGTGAATTTGTAAGAATGGTCACATTTATTTGAAAAGTAGAATATATAAATCACACACACACACATACACACTGAATGATGGACCTATAATTTTAGGAGATGTGTGTGTGTGCTCTTACACCTTGTATTGCCTATCCCCTCTGCCTATACTTACTTATTACAATCTTCCCATGAGACTATAAATTAAGGCTAGGTGTGTGTACGCACGCAGAACATCTTGCGAACACGTTAAACCCTGTTCCACTTATTGGAAGTGTGTGTAATCCGTGTCAGTGTAACAGATGACAGAATTTAGTTAATGTTATGATGGGGTGGTAATAAGATTACCTCTCATACAATCAAAGTGCCAGCACCACAGCACGTGGAGATTGGATATAGAAAAGCACATACCTACATGTGTGCTCATTCCATTATCCCTGAAATAAGAGAATTGAGAAGAAGAATGTAGTTAACGAATTCAAAGGAAATGAAGAGAAAGAAATCTCTCAGTTTAAAAGGAAATGTACAGATAGATGTAAGTCCCAGCTTTCTGCACTATCCAAGATTGTTTTATATTGTATTCCTCTTCCCTTTAATAGAAGGTGTGATTCATGGTTTGCTGGATCCAGCAAACCATTGGACCCTATGAGAACCTTCTAACGATCGTGAAAAAGCGTAAACTTAAATGGTATGGGCATGTCACAAGATCCAAAGGACTTGCAAAGACAGTTTTACAAGGCACTGTCCAAGGAGGAAGAAGAAGAGACAGACCAAGGAAGAGCTGGGAGGATAACATCAGCGAATGGACAGGCCTAGAACTCAACAAAACCCTGAGAAAGGCAGAACAGAGAGAGGAATGGAGGGAACTGGTTGTTGAGTCTTTGAGGGTGCCTCCACAGTCATCAGACTACGGGACAGATAGAATAGATAGATTCATGGTGAAACCTTAAATATTGGTATTGTGATTGCCATAAATAGAAGATGCTCTGGCTTATTGTCCTCTCTTCCTACTTTAGGTCCATTGTCTTCTTCTTTATTTGCTACACTCCACCACAATATGACTCGCATTGCACTGGGGTCAAATTATTACTTGTTAGCATGTTTATTAATATGCAATTAAAAAAAGATAAACTTAATGCAAAATAACAGATTGAAAATCGGACTTTATTAAAATTTACAAAGAGTAATACTAGCCTCTATAAAGTAAAACAAAATGATACATTTGAAAACTTTGCATCGTAACAGCTGGTTAGGATGAGGGTTATGTGATTTGAAACGCTTTTTAAGCCAAAAAAAAGACAAAATAACCCCTGGACACTTCAGTACAGTAAAGAAGAAAGCCTGTGGTTTTATAATCGATCAAAATCTTAAAATCGACACCCTAACTCGCCCTTACCTGTTTAAAGTGACTCACAAGGCATAAGTGGTTCAGATGCATTGTGGCTCATTTTGTGGTGGAGGGTCATACTTTTACTCTGAGGGGAAGGAGGGGAAGGAGATGTCACTTTTCTTTTATCCCATGCAAATGTCATTGATGAATCAACAATGGCTTTCTGTCCAACCCACTCAGGCCAGATCCATTCTCTGAGCTATCAGAGAGAGAGAGAGAGAGGGGGGGGGGGGAGAGAGAGAGAGAGGGTGGGGGGGGAGAGAGAGAGAGAGAGATTCTTTTATTTCGAGGATAATGGAATAAGCACTCGTGTTCTTTCTCACAATCAGTGCCTATGTGTGTTTGTGTGTGTGTGTGTGTGAGAGAGAGAGAGAGAGCGAGAGAGAGAGAGAGCACTCTTGTGGGGAATGGAAAGAAGATAAGAGGAGAGGAGAGAAAGGACAGAAGAAGGGAAAGGATCAATGGTACTGGCTCACTACTAGATCAGAGTCCACAATGTTGTAGAGTGGGAAACAGCATCTGCAACTAGGTCCTTAATTGCCATCAGCTTTGAACTTGGAAACGGGAGACTGCTGAAGGAGACTTGTTTAATTATATTTTGTTGCTTCTTTCATTGTCTTTAATGTTCGTTAATGACTGCCCATCTTTTTGTTGTTTGTTGTTTTGGGGGATTGTTTCTACTTTTTTTGGTTTTTCCCCCTTTTCTCTCTATTCCTTATTACATTTTTTTTTATTTTGTTAAGGAAAAGGACTGCAGGAAAATGGAACCCCAGTTTCCTTCTATCCAAGTCACACTTACTATGACTATAAAACAATTTATAGGATTTTTGTTCTCAATTCAAAGAACCAGTACGTGCACTCATACCTGTCTTTCTTTTTAATCTTCTTTCTATCTGTATTCCTCTCATTCATTTTTTCTTCCTTTCGCTCATATGACAGAAAACATTAATTGCTGTCTGAGCTAAGCGTTCAAAGAAGATGAAGAAGAGAAGAAAACGAAAATGAAGAAAAAGGAGGGAGAGAAAGAAGGAAGAAGAAGAGAGAGAAAAAGATGAAGGAGAAGAAGAAGAAAACAAAATTCTCCAAACCAATAAATATTGTTTTCTGTATTATCAGTGATACATAATCAAGACGGGCATTACTGTATATCAAAAGACAGAAAGAAGGAGGCAAAAGGAAGAAGAAATACATGAATAAACAAATAATCACTGGTCTTTCCTGACTACTAAATCTATTAGCTACAGTGTGAAAAACTATTTTTGGAAGCACAGACTCAAGCCTAAGCATCTTTTCACATGGGAATTCTAGACTTGTGTGCGTTTTTTTGTTTTTCACTACCTTTAAATGGGTCAACAATTCTTGATCGATACTACAGAGACATGAATGTACATCACGTTGCTAAGCATGGAATAGTTTCTAAACAAGCACCAGTATCAGTCTGTTTGCCAGTGTCAACACTAATGTTAAAGGTAAAGGTAAGGGTATTCCCATAACCTATACGGTCTTTAGGTAGCAAGATTGTAAGAGACCTCATCTTCTCCATGGGCCAGCATATTGAGGGTAGCACCCATCTCCACTCCCTCGCTGTTTTACCTTCCCTGACCCTAAAGAGGGCAGGTACCCATTTACAGCTGGGTGAACTAGGGCACTGTACTGAAGCCAAGGTGTGCAAACGGTCACCCCTGCTCATGGTAACCGCGCTCAATGCTGCTTACTCTTAGCTCGGGGAAAGAAAGTGTTCTGACACTCAGCTGCTCCACTCCGCACAAAAGAAGTAATACAATACAACAAAATAAAAGCTCGCAGTAGGTTCTTTTACATGTACTCATTGTATAATGCATACATACACAAGTACCAAACTTATCGTCTCATCAAAACCAACCCACAAAATTCACCACATTTGTACAACTAGTCATGATCTAGTGAAATGGGAACAAAATCTTGTCAACGATAACACACTTTATGTAGAATTCTCTCTCCTTGAACTGGGCTGGTAAAGAAAAGGACATAACAATATCACCGCATCGTGTGACCCAGAACGTGTCATTCTGAAGCTGTCCTGAGGCAGTCCTATCTCTTGTTTGTTATGTAGAGTTTTGCCATTGACCGATAGATGATTCCCAATCTTCCTTGAAATGACTACCAGGCGCCAACATCATTGGTTTTCTTTGTCAATTTTTCCCCGTTCTTCTTTTTTCAATGTTTTCTTCTTCTTCTTCTTCTTCTTCTTCTTCTTCTTCTTCTGTATTCTTTGCAATTTTTCTTCACAAGTGTTCTTCTTCACAGTTCTTCTTCGCAGTTTTTCTTCTTCACACTTCTTCTTCTTCTTCTTCTTCTTCTTCTTCTAATATTCTTTTTCTTTCTCTGTTTAAAGCAGCTTTCCTTTTATTTATTTCTTCTTTTTACAATTGTGTGTAGTAATCTGTAGCGCACTCAATTTTGGTTTGCACATGTTTCTGCCGTGCTCAGTTAACAGTGCTATTCTTTTTTCTTGATGTAATCTGGAAAGATTGACATTCCCCAATGGCATGTTTAACATGCAAATTCATATTTTGTGTATCTATATCCCTTGAGATTAGAATTTAGATTGATCAGATAATTGTCATTCATGTAATGAATATGGAGTAGTCTGAACTTTGAATTGTCAGCTTTGTTCAGTACATTTTGCCTGGAGCTGTAAAACCACTATTACATTTCAACTAAATGACCACTCCCAAGAGTTTAGCTTTTTATTTGCTGTTCTCTTTTTTGTTATTCTTTTAACAACATTATGTCTGTGCTGTTTTATATATCTTTTTACCTTATTTTTTTCTGATGAGGCACAGATGCTACAATCTACGAAGAAAGCGTCTGACTCAGAAAAAAAATGTCCGTCTTGTGTTCGGATCACCAGAACAAACAAACAAAAAAACCCAAACTCCACACTGTGTCCACGGTAAACTCTAATGGAAAACAGACAGAGGGCTGAGAGAAGGATGTGAACACTGACGCAGATTGCCACGAAACCCAGGAAGTCTGGATATCGAAGAATCCTTGAAGGCATGCGTCTTATTCCACAATGGGGTGGATCACTTTTCTTTGATCTATTATCACAGCCTTTGGCGAGTCACCAAACACTGCTTTTAGTGGTAATACCCAGCAGACAACACTGATGCCCAGATCCACCAATGAAGCAAACTATATGAAGAAATCCTACACATTAACAAGAAACAGAGGAGGGGTTAACAATAGTAGGATGAAAACAACTTTCAAAAAATATATGGCATCTGAGCACTCGTCCCCCCCCCACCAGCTAGGTTAAGCAGCATCGAGTGTGGTTACCTCTTGGATGAGTGACCGTTTGTGCGCCTTGGCTTCAATACAGTTCCCCAGTTCACCCAGCTGTAAATGGGTACCTGCCCTCTTTAGAATCAGGGAAGGTAAAGTAGCGAGGAAGAGGAGATGGGCGGCGCCATCAAAGTTCTGTCCACTAGAGAAGCTGAGGTGTCTGATGCCTTACACTCCAATGACCACACATTTTTAGCCCCCCCCCCCCCACTCCCCCCTCCCTTCATAGCTTACAGTGTAATGCAGCTAGTTCATAACCTCCACATGTTCACATGCAGATATAAGTGATGTTTTGCATCCCTTCGATCATTTAAAACATTTATATTCTTGTTAGCAGTGTAGACTTTTTCTTCTCTTTCTTTCTCCCTTAGTTCCTTTATTTTCTTTTTCTCGAGTGGGAAAAGAGTGGGAAAGGGACTAGTGCGTGAGGTGTCAATTTCATTTCATCCTTTGTAACTGTCACTAATAAATCAAGAATAGCTTTCAATCCAGCCTACGCTAACCATATCGATTCTTAGATCAGTGGAACAGTGACTCAGGAAAAGCATTGTAGTATAGAGACGGAGAAAGAAGTGTGTGTGTGTGGGGGGGGGGGGGGGGGGCACAAGGGAGAGGAAAGATCGAACAGAGATCAATATGATCACTGGTACTGCTGAACTGCTGTACAGAAGGGAGTGTGTAACAGGGTACAACACTCTGAGGGGAACTGTGTAGTGAAGGGTCATTATCTTTTCACTTGGAAATGAGGGACCGCTGACTAGGCTTCCTTCCTCCTGACTGTTCCAAGTGTTGTTGAAGTGTTGTGTTGTGGTCCTCAGTGCTGGAGTCAGCGTGGTCCTCACTGTCTGTACCTCTGTGTGTCTGTTGGTGTCAGTGCCTGGTCTCTAGTCCGTGTTTCTGCCTTTCTTTCTTTTATGCTTATTTCTGTCAATTCTTTCTTGTTTCTTTCTTTCTTTCATCCGCTCTTTCTTTCTTTCTTTCTTTCGTCCGCTCTTTCTTTCTTTCTGTCTGTCTATCTGTCTGTCTGTGTTGTCTGTCTACCTCTCTTTCTTACTAGCGTGTCAGTGTCTTTTTAATATGCTTGTTGTGGGAGTTTCACCCTTTTTTGTTCTTCCTGCATTTGCCCTTTCTTTCTTTTCCATTGTTATGTTTAGTTCTCTCTCTCTCTCTCTCTCTCTCTCTCTCTCTCTCTCTCTCTCTCTCTCTCTCTCTCTCTCTCTCTCTCTCTCAGTCTTAGCAGGTTGTTGCTTTCATTTTATTGTTCGTCCCTTCTCTTTGTTTATTTTTCCTTATTGGTTTTCTTCTCTTTTATTTTTTTTTTACAAAGGAAATGACTGTTGAGATGTGTAACATCCATTTATTTCTATCCATTGACAAACATCTTGTTTTAGTATTCCAAACCAGCAAAACCCTTTCTTGAATCTATTACAAAGATATGGTTAGGGAAAGGACCCCTGTATCCAAAAGCAGAACAGAAATGTGTGATAGGAAAGAAATAGAAAGAAAGAAGGAGCGTGGTCAGATAAGATAGGCAAAATATCTCTGGCACAACCTGACCACTAACCTAGATCTGAGAGTGTTACGGTGTGAAAGACAACATCTGGAAGCAGACAGTCAAGTGACATTATCTTTTCACTTGGAAATGCCAGAGATCCGAATTAATTTGCTACCAGGCCTCCGAAGTGTTGAAATTGTCATGAATTTCATGTTTTACTCCCTGGTTTAATGTCTATTAACATCAAGGTAATTGAGACATGAAAACCTTTATGGAAAAAAATAATGATAACAAGAGAAGGGAGTGTGCAGTGTCCTAGGGAAGATAATGGTAACCTTTCCGCTGTTAAATGATGTATGGCTTCAGCAATTCATAATTATTTTATTGCACAGAAATGTGTGATACGCTCTGAACGTTTCCATATCTTGAAGATTTCTTGCTTAATACTGCAAACATGTGAGTGTAAGTCACCTGCCCGATTATAGAGTACTCCATAAAACAAGCTGTATGATAAGTCTGTCATTTAATGTCAAAATCAGCCGTCCACTGTCTATCCTCTTAAATCTGAGTATGTCAACCTGTATAACATGAAAGAGGCGGTACAAGCAAACCTCTGATCCAGTGTGTACTCAAGTTGTCACAGTATGTTTTTCAGGGATGATGAATGACTCAGAGTGCACCTTCTTGATGATACCTGCAGAGCTAAGCTGAAAAATGCCCAACAGCAGCAGTAGAAACAACATCAATATTTTCTGTAATGTTTTGTGGCATCAGCAATAGTGGCATGACAACATTGTTTGACCTTGAAGTGCTGCACATTTTGGGCAAGGGTCAAAATCATTGGTAATCTATTTGCTTGGAAATGTGTTTTTCCAGGCAGTTACCATTGATTTAAGCACGTGGCTAAAATGGCTTCTAGCATAAAAGTGGGTCAGCAGCAATGCAACCCATTTCGGGGTGGAGGGTGAGGGAAAAGGAAACAGAGATGTTCTAGTTTTGTTTATTCCCTGTCTGGAAACATTCGTCTTTCCATTTGAAACCAGTACAGGGAAGCTTTAACATCCGCTATAAGAGATACGCTTACAAGAACTTAGTGTGTTGTCTTATCCAAAATACCAGCCTCCAGACAACCTTTCAAAATCTAGTGGAAAAGGGACACAAACTAGTTAGCCAGGAACTCTCGTGTAGAATTCCCTTTCCTTCAGCATGCCGGTGAAGGAAGGAAGGGAAATAGGGTAGTGTCGTGTGACCCAGAACCTGCTATTCTAAAGCTGCCCCCAGGGAGTTCTATCTCATGTTTGTTATGTAGTATTTCGTCAAGGACAAATATATGATTTCCAATCTTCTTTAAAATCCCTGCAAGGCAACATCCCCGATATTCTTTGTCAGCTAGATAAGCAGGAAAGAAAACTAATACTGGCATGTTTTGCTTCCTAGTCCAAGTTCTGTGTGTTAGAACCTGAAAAAGACTACACGCTCTTAAATGTAATCGCTATTTCGTATATATATATATATATATATATATATATATATATATATATATTATATATATATATAATATATATTCATTAATTGACTTTGAAATTGTTTAAATATTATCCTTTAATAGTAAAAAAAATCTCCCTAAAGAAATGGCACTACAAATGTCTTAATATAACAACTAAACAGCACCATTGTCTGATAGTTTGAAAACAAACCGTACACATTTATTTATTTGTCTTCAATGATTCGGTGGGGTTGTCAGAGGAGGAGGAGAGAGTAGGGGAGTGGAGTGACAAAGTGGTGACAATAATAGCTCAGCTTAATGACATGATTATGCTGAGAAAAAACAGATCTTTTTGCAATGATTATTGCCACCTCATTCTTCCAATAACAGGCACTCAGGTCTCTAAACACTTTAAGAAATGCTGCTATAAACACACCGCAAGTATATTATAACTGATGTAAAGACAAGATAGCTTCAGCAAGAACATAACATTATGAATACACACTCCCTCTCAGTTTACGATGAAAAAAAACTAAATCCATCCGATTCACACACACACACACACGCACACACACACACACAAAACACACACACACACACATATATATTATATATATATATATATATATATATATAAACACAAACACACACGTGCGCACACACACACACACATCTTACCTGGAAATACTTTCAAAAGATCTGGTACTGGCTTTATGGATCTGCATTCAGATTCTTGTTTTAATAATAGGTTTGTAGTCAGACCTGAGAAACACAGACACCTGAGGGGGTTGTCAAGTTGCTGGAAACCACATGCGGATGTTTCTCTTGCCATTGCTTCAGGTGGACCATGGTTTATGCAATAGTTTGGAATGTGTGCTTTTTCATCTTTGACGTGTGATCGTGGGTGTTCTTGTGCATGTTCATAGAGATGAGAATCAGATAGATTTTGTGAGTTGTATCGTTTAATCTAATGATCGCTTATAAATTGATTTATTTTCAAACAAACGCTGTAAAAGTACGAATTCACCTGCCGAATATTATTTGAGCTATACGATTACAGCATTACTCCCCCCCTCTCTCTCCCCCCCTTTCTCTCTCTCTCTCTCTCTCTCTCTCTCTCTCTCTCTCTCTCTCTCTCTCTCTCTCTCTCTCTCTCTCTCTCTCTCTCTCTCTCGCCCTCTCCTTTTATTGTTTGCTTATAGATTTAATCGTCGTATTTACAATTAGTATCCCGTTGAATGCTTTATTCAGATTTAATATTTCAGTTCTACTCCCTAAATTAACTGTATTTGAGATTCAGTGAATGTTTTATTTTGATATCTTGTTTTGAGCGTACCAATTATGTATAGCTAATTCCAAAATGCAGATGTCCTTCTCTATGACTATACAGGATATTCATAAAGATTTTTATGTTGACATTGATGCATGGTGTGAGTGC
>CM054163.1:8621795-8624295 GCA_028751875.1 Rapana venosa
CCCCTTTGGCGACAGAACGGGAAAATCAAATATATTACATCCTGATTCAAGAACGCTTCCGTAACTCTAAAACATCTTGTAAGTCCATCCAGTGCAGACTGTGGAAGTGATCATGTCCCAGTTATCGGGACAATGCGACTAAAATTAAAAAAAGTTGTCAAAAGCAAAAAGAACACCAAAACTGCAAATGAACATGCTACAAACTGACGAAGAAATCAAAGAAAAATACAAGATCAAAGTTGGAAACAAATTTGATGGGCCTAGATCAACTCACCACTACAGGGGAAAAAATGGCAGATGATGAAAGATAGCATCAGCGAGGCAGCAAAAGAATATATACCATCATAAATAGAAAGAAACAAAGAAGTGGATGAGCTCCGAGATTTTAAACCTAATGGAAAACAGGAGAAAGGCAAAAGTAGATGAAAAGAAGTATAAAGAACTCGACAAACTGGTTAAGAAAAAGTGTAATGAAGCCAAGGAAGAATGGATCAATATGCAGTGCAAGGAAATTGAAATGAATGCAAATTTTGATGGAAAACTTATGCATGAAAAAATAAAAGATGTGACAGGGAAGAAATCATATGCAAAAACAGGTTGTATAAAGTCAAGAGATGGAGATATACTAAATGGAAAAAGAAGATATTCTTAACAGGTGGTCAGAATACATCGAAGAGTTATACCACGACGACAGAGGTCCCCTCCTCTATTAGCAACGAAGATGGCCACATAATCAGGGAAGACGAAGTGAGACATGCACTCAGCAAGATGAAAAGTGGTAAGGGCGCCAGGACCTGAAGATATCCCATCTGAATTGATAACAGCCCTGGATGAAGTGGGAATTAAGGCGGTCACAAAACTACTAAACAATATATATGACACAGGAGAGATTCCGACAGATATGAAGAAGTCCATCTACATTGCGATCCCTAAGAAACTGGGTACAGCTGAATGTGACCAACATCGTACAATCAGCCTGATGAGTCACCTCACCAAAGTTCATTTACGAATACCCATGAAGAGAATGAGAAATAAAATACTCCCAGAAATATCAGAAACGCAATTTGGATTCATGGCAGACAAAGGCACCAGAAATGCAATCTTCGCATTGAAACATCGAGGTCCAGAAAGACCTGTACCTCTGCTTCATTGACTACTCAAAAGCGTTCGACAAAGTACGACACTCCGACTTGTTTGATATTCTGGCAGGGCTATACATCGACGGGAAAGATCTTCGAGTCCTCAGAAACATATATTGGGAACAGGAGGAGTCGACAATAAACATCAGTCAATATAGACCAATCTGCAGGGGTGTGGGGCAGGGCTGCGTGTTCTCGCCTGATTTATTTAATGTATATAGTGAAATAATTCTACGAAATATTGAGAATCATGAGGGAATTAGTGTAGGTGGCCACAACATCAACAACCTGAGATATGCAGATGGGCACAGTCCTTATCGCCGACTCTGAAGAAAACTGCAAAAGATTTAACAACAGTAACAGACGAAAGCGAAAAGAAAGGATTACAGCTCAATGCAAAGAAGCAGAAGCATGGGGATCTCGAAAAAAGCTGTTAAACCACAATGCCAACATAGCCTGAAAGGAGAGAGAATCAGACAAGTAAACACCTTTTTAAAAACCTTGGTTGTACTATCACCCCGGACGGCAAGTGTGGGCACAGAAATCAAGAAGAGAATCGGTCAATCTAAGGCAACTTTAACAACATGAAATGCATTTTTACCAAAAGTAAGATAAGCCTCAAAACAAAGATCCATGGGTTTTGAGAGCCTACTATGGTTCATCTTCTGTACGGATGTGAGTGCTGGGACCCTAGCCAAAGACACAGAACAGCGACTAGAAGCAGTGGAAATGTGGTTCAATCCGGAGAATCATGAAAATCTCATGGACAAAAAGAAAAACTAAAAGCAGAAGTAAAGGAAATGGCTGGGTACAAGAGATCCCTTCTCAACACCATCAGAGAAAGACACTCAAATTTTCGGCCATAAAAATCAGGGCTGACGGACTAGAGAAACTGTTATGGAGTGGCAAAATCTGTGGAAACAAGAGCAGAGGAAGACAACGCACAAAATTCACAAACAGCTTAAACAAATTCGCAACGAATAAAGAGGGCACTAACAATGAGCTCATGAGAGGGACCAAGAACAGGGAAGAATGGAGAGCCATGATCGTTGATGTCTGCAGGACCAGACTGGACACTTGAAGAAGAAGAAGACCTGGTATTTTTCTATGTCCTCAACCCCCCAAAAACAAGTACACAGTCGATGTTTTCATACTTTAAAAAATATGAGAAAATTACCAATTTGTTTTTCGACTCGCACTTTAGAGAAGATATTACATGACCCGCAGGCTATTACAGGTGTGTACCCTTTGTGTGTATGCAACCGTTTTTATCCTCCATTAATTAAGACATCCACATTCCAACGTCGGGGATGGTGTCTAAACACGACATCAGAGATGTGCTTCTTTTAAATGGTGTCACC
>CM054163.1:8626795-8636795 GCA_028751875.1 Rapana venosa
GCGGCTCACATCAAAAGCTGTGTCACTTATTGATGTCAGTGATTTGCCAAGACCAACATTAACATGGTGTTATGCTTTGAAAATCTGTGACAAGATTCTCTTAGCAGATTCGTGTGTTACAAGATGGACTTTCTTTTAATGGTGAACAATTTTCCCTCTAAAACTGGAGCCATAGCTTTCTATATGAATAGTTGCACACAAACAGCCACACAGGAAAACTTCTCAAGCCGTGCATGCCCTCATACTTTTGGCCTCTCAAAGATTCTTAAAGAAACATACTGGATAATGACAAAATGCATATATATTCGGGGTAACCCACGGATTGTTAGGTTAGGGAACGCTCAACAACAACAGCAGCATACAATAATCACCACAACCTGGATCACCACACCCTTGAATCATACAATAGAAGCGAAAGAAATATTTTCTCGAAGATTTTGTGTGTGTCAAGTCAAGTCAAGTCAAAATTTTATTTCCAGATGGTACACTGAATAAGCAATGCATTTGCTTTTTTTCATCAAGCCATCTATCTAAGAACAAATTTCTTAATGATTATACTAAAATACTACATTATTGCATCCTTTACCATTAAATTAAACCATTAAAGGAGGAAAATTGATAAGATAATACATTGAAAAATAAAAATTACCACATATACATATACACGCACACACATATTCATACACACCTGCGCGCGTGCGCGCTCACGTCCACACACATTTAAATAAAGAATGTTTTAAAAAATTTTAAAAAGAAGATCATAAAACGTCAAGACAAACAAATTACTTCACCTACTGTTTCATCCATTCTTTCACGTTTATACTTAAGATAATAAAAAGGTACAGGAACAAAAGGTTAGAAAATACTAGGCATTCGTTGCATCATTACTGACAATAGTGTCCTCAATGAGTTCCCTCCTCTCCTCCGCCACCCAGCAAACGTGTGCTTTTATGCGCTCATACTCTTCAAATAGCGCTTTTTGAAAATAATATATTCGCACAATAACTATCAAACAAGCACGATAAGTCAAATAAGACAATGATAATGATTATTATAATAGAGATACATTAATACAACAATCATCCATCACCATGAGACAACAATATAACAAATAATCCCCATCACCATGAGACAACAATATAACGATGATAACAGAAAAGCATTGGAAAGGATGGGGGTGGGGGTGGAGTATCAAGGGGGAAGGGGAAAAACACATTCAATCAAATAGAAAAATAATAGTTTTAAAAAAATATTCAAACAAGTAAAACCCCAATACGATACAAAATTCAAAAGCCCATACTCAACTGGACTATCAAACTAAAACAATATCACTTATAATAGTACTAATAATCTCATCTCAAACTGCAATAAAAACATCCACGATAAAATCTATTGGATTGGACAAGAGAAAGGGCATGAGGAGAGGAGAGGAGAGGAGAGGAGAGGAGAGAGAGAGAGAGAGAGAGAGAGAGAGAGAGAGAGAGAGAGAGGAGAGAGGGGGGGAGAGAGAGATATATATACATTGACAAATGACAATGACAATGACAAATTCTTTTATTTCGAGGAGAATGAATAAGCAACTCATATGCTTTTTTACATTCAGTCCCCGCCCGTAGGATACATCTTAATAATAACCCAACATTTATACACTCTCACAGTAGAAACAAGTGAAAATAACCCTTTTCAAAACAGCCCCCCCCCCCCCCCAACAAAAAAAAACAAAAAAACAAAAAGAAAACCTTAAACCTCCCCGCCACACCACCACCACCACCCCCCAAAAAAACAACCAAAACAAACAAAGAGAAAGAAAAACCAAATCAACAAAAGAAGGAAAAAGAAAAAAAGAGAAAAACAAACAACAACAACAAGAACAACAACAAAACCAGGAAAAATAACAAGAGAGAGAGAGAGAGAGAGAGAGAGAGAGAGAGAGAGAGAGAGAGAGGAGAGAGAGAGAGAGGACACACTATCAAGCTATCAGGTCTACCATTTTTAAAAAAAGTCCTCCTTTCCACGTTGTTTTAAAATTTGTAGATTACTTACTAGCTTGTATAGATTACTCTTACTTTTTTGCATAATTAGTGTGCCTCTTTCCTGCCTCCCCCTTCCTCCACACATATACAGCGTGTGACTGTAGAATTTCTAGTCACAGTAAGACATACTTTGAATTTTTTTTTTAAGAAATGCAGTAAGTGCTGATAAATGTAAGTATGGTTGATTTGCGTATTAGTCATGGTTGATTTGCCTTATTATTCAATTCCTAGGCATTCATGCTTTTTAGCTGTGTCTTGAACTGATTTTTGTTTTTGATACATTTTAAGCGTTTTGGGAGCTTATTCCATAAATCACTACCTGAGTACAAGAAGCTTGTTTTGTAAAGATTATTTCTTGGTCTCGGGAATGTTAGTAGATGATTATGTCTGTGTTCATTGACTTTGAAGCTATTGGTGATCTTTGGAGGGGCATTTTCATTGACAACTCTCTGGACAAATAGAGCTTTATTTAGATAAAGTCTGTTTTTGAAGGTTAGGATATCTGTTTTCTTATAATCGTTGATGGTTAGGGAGCTTGATGTTAGTAGAACAAGTTTCAGTGCTCTTTCATTTAATCGATGAATCAATTTAAAATTTGTTTCACTGCAGCTGTCCCAAAGAGATGAAGCATAGTCAACTATAGGAAAAATATGGCGCAAAAAAAGAGTTTGCGAGAGTGGTTATTCAGAAAATGTATTATTTTTTATAACTGAAGTAGCTTGTAAGCAGACGTTTTCCTAGCGCCATCACATGGTCAGTCCAAGTAAGATTTTTGTCAATAATTACACCCAGAATTCTGTGGGAGTCAACTTCTTCAATTACTCTTTTACCTATCAACAGAGGTTGGAATTTATCTTTATGTGTGTGTGTGTGTGTGTGTGTGTGTGTGTGTGTGTGTGTGTGTGTGTGTGTGTGTGTGTGTGTGTGTGTGTGTGTAAAAAACCTGTTTCTTTAGTTTGCTCTTATGGGCAAATTATAATGACTATGTTCATTGTTACTTTTAGGGGTTCCTTTATGAATAATCAAAGTAGCGCTCTCTCTCTCTCTCTCTCTCTCTCTCTCTCTCTCTCTCTCTCTCACACACACACACACACACACACACCACACGCACACACACACACACACATACTCTCTCTCTCTCTCTCTCTCTCTCTCTCTCTCTCTCTGTCTGTCTGTCTGTATGTCTGTACATATTCTTGGGGTAATTTTTAACACAAGGGAATTAACCCTTACAGACCATTTCTTGGGGGTAAATGTCCAGCCATTCCCTCTTCCATATGCAGCAGACAAAAAAAGAACTCTTGATAGTTCCTGCCCCTGCCACTCTTCCTCATCGCAGCATGCACAGGAAGTGACGATGACAATGACGTAGACTGACACGTGACCTGGAGAAGCCTGCTATCAAACTACCTTCCTTCTCTCTCTCTCCTATGGAACCATTCAAAGCTTCCTTCAACATTTCTTTAGTGGCTTGTAGGTTAATAAAATCAATATCTGGTAACCATATTTTATTAGGTGCTTACATAAACGGGACTCTCAGCGAGAGTGGAATTTTTTTTAAAGTTTATTATGTGGGGTTATGTTCATTATAAAGGTAAAGGTAAAGGTGTCCCATAACCTATAAGGTCGTAGGGGAGCGAGGCGTCAGAGACCTCACTTCTCTAGGGCCAGCATATTGAGGGCGGTGCCCATCTCCTCACCCTCGCTGCTTTACCTTCCCTGACCCTAAAGAGGGCAGGTACCCATTTACAGCTGGGTGAACTGGGGGAACTGTACTGAAGCCAAGGCGCGCAAACGGTCACCCATCCAAGTGGTAACCACGCTCGACGCTGCTTAACTTGGCTGGGGGAAAGCGAGTGCTCCGACCACTGAGCCATCCCGTCCCCGAGCTATGTTCAGTATATCCCGACAAATATTGCATACTTTTGTTTTTATGATAATTTTCATGGCTGTTAATATTTAGCTCAGATATAAAACACCAGTTGGATTTTTTTTTGTTTTGGGTAGGTGTTTTTTTTGTCAATATCAAGACAGTCGGTTTTTTCCAATACAGACAAGCAAGCAGAGGTGAGCCAGTGAATGTTGTGCTGTCTAATAGCTGATATGGAGACATATGTTTTATGGTGGCTTTGTTGTTGTTGATGCTGTTGTTGTTTTTGTTTATCTTCCTTTTCTTCTTCTTCTTCTTCTTCTTCTTCTTCTTCTTCTTTCTTCTTCTTCTTCTTATTATTATTATTATTATTATTATTATTATTATTTGGGTTATATTTTGTTTTTGGAGCATGATGGTTGTTTTTGTTTCTTCGTTTGTTTGGTTACTTTTTTCAAAGAAATTTTGAGCAGAGTAGTTCATACATGTCTGTGCTATAATATATCTAGCATGTGGCAGACACTTAACGATTGTATGATGTAATACGCAATGGCTGATTTCACAGCGAGTAAACTATAAGATAAGTACCCTCTGTTACAAATGTCTCCACAAAACAGCACCTTTCTATCTCTGTGAATGTCTTCACCTGTACACTCCTTCTCGTTCCCTCCGCTCTGCTGCATATACCTTGTCCTTACAAATACCGAGATTCAACCAATCCACTGTTGGCCGTCGCTCTTTCTCTGTTTCTGGTCCATCGATCTGGAATGACCTCCCTCTCTCCCTTCGCCAAAAGCCTTCTTATGACACTTATAAATCCAGCCTCAAGACACATTCATTTTAGACCTAAATTCTCCCATCTTGTTTTTATCTCATTTCTGTCCTTGCTCTCAACAGCCTAAACCCCCATCACCCTGCCAAAGTGTACAACATTTATATATATATATATATATATTAGGTTTGGGTACGTGTTTTTTGTCAATATCAAGACAAGTCGGTTTTTTTTATATATTTTCCAATACAGACAAGCTAGCAGAGTTGAGCCAGTGAATGTTGTGCTGTCTAATAGCTGATATGGAGACATATGTTTTATGGTTTTATATATATATAGTTTGTACATATATATATATATATATATATATATATTTATATATATGTGTGTGCGTGTTTGTGTCTGCGTGCGCATGTGTGCGTGCGTGTGCGTGCGTGAGTGTGTATACATTTGGATTTGTAAAGACTTTTAAATGTAATGTTGTCTGGTTAAGACCACTACCACCACTACCATCATCGTCATCATCAGCAGCAGCAGCATCACCATCATCAACATCATCATCATCATCATCATCATCATCATCATCATCACTACCATCATTACAACATCATCATCATCATCATCATCGTCGTCGTCGTCGTCGTCATCATCATCACCATCATCATCATCGTCATTATCATCATCACCACCATCCTCCTTCTCATCACTACCATCATTATCAACATCATCACCATTATCATCTCCAGAATTCAACCTTCTCAGCAATACAACCATGTCAAGGTCAGTCTCATCCCTGACATTCTTTGTATCATTTTTTACCTCTCCTCCCCTGCGCCTTTCTCCCTCCCTCCATCCCTCCCTCCCTCCCTCAACTGACGGTAGCTTCCATTGACATTTCACTGCAGTAGATCATAGACAGCAGAAGAAGAAGAAAAAACCACCTCAAATCCCCACAGTCAGCGTCGTGCATTCGCGGACAGCTGCCAAGCTCAGGAGTAAACAGCTTCAAGGACAGGGAGAAACAAAAGCCTCACCCGCTGGTATTTGCCAGAGGAAAGAAAGAAACCAGGTGCGCGGCACTCAGCTATCCCGTCTTCACTATGGCCTTTGAGTATGCAAGGTACTAGCTTCTGAATAAGAGCTGCGGATGGTATAGATCCGTCTTACTGCAAGCTTCTTGGTATTTCTCTCCTCTTTAGTCTTGTTCCCTTCTTCTCTCGGCTTTCCTGGCTTGTTTCCTCTGTCCCTGTCCCTGGCTGATGGATCGAAGTCCTGGTTCTGTCTGCGGGGTGCACTAGGGAGGCCAGCCTTCGTCTGTCTGCCAATGACTATCAACAGGGAGGAGAGAACAGCGACCCTCGTCCCATCTTTCGCTGAAGGGGGTTGCCTCGTCTTAAAGACCGTTTCCTTGTAAGCCTCACGTGACGACCCGCATCATTGTTGGTGTCAATTCCTTCTCCGCTCTACATTCAAGGAAGGGTCACTGTGGACAAATTGCCAAGACTTCGTGTTTGTCGGTTTCAATGAGGGGAGGAGAAGAGAGGAGACTTTTGTTGTGGTAAACGGCCTTTGATGGTAGACTTCAACGTCTGGCCTGTGTCAGGGGACACAGTGGGGATTTTGTACAGCCCCCCTAAAAGGAAACGGAGAGGCAGCAGATAGAAAGGGAAATAAACGAGTATAATTTGGTAAGGTGAAGCTGATGTAAAGGTTTACAGCATTAAGTTTTTCTCAGCGCTTGATGAGTTCACAACCCACCTTGCTTCTTGATCAAAATACAATTAACCTGTAAATGTCACTCTGTTAGATTGCATTACAATGTTTGTTATACATTGAAAATGTTGCTTAAAATTGTTCATGTAGATGTGCTGAATATCACGTAAAGCATCACTCACAAATATTTTCAAGGTTTCACAAACCGAACTGTTATAATCTTTACAAGATTCTATAAGTCTTTATGTGCTTTATGCGTCTTTTCGTTAGTAGCCTGGGCTCTTTTCTGTTATATAAAAATGTGTCTGGAATGGAAGCTGGAAACACAGAATGCAAATAATCCTAAAGCTTGCTCTGTGAACTCTCTTTACTTTTGGATTTCTCATGAACCTGTACTGCTATGAAACATTTATGTATTTCTGGTTGCTGTTGTTTTTAAAAGAACGGTAGTATTTGGATCATGTATTCTGAAAGCCCTCTCCTCTCTCTCTCTCTCTCTCTCTCTCTCTCTCTCTCTCTCTCTCTCTCTCTCTCTCTCTCTCTCTCTCTCTCTCTCTCTCGCTCTCTCTCTCTATCTCTCTCTATCTCTCTCTCTCTCTCTCTCTCTCTCTCTCTCTCTCTCTCTCTCTCTCTCTCTCTCTCTCTCTCTCTCTCTCTCTCGTATTGATGATGTTGACTGATTTCAAATGTCGATATATTTTGTATGGCCAACTGTTAACATGTGTGGAGTGAAGTGATCTGTCCCCACTTCGAAAAAACCCAGTAACTCCATTTTCTAAAGTGGAAAGAAATTCCTATTGTTGTGTTTGATTCTAAAACTCACTACAAACATAATGCTGGCCTACAGGCTCGTTAACATGCACATAATTATTACTGATTCCTACTTGTTGTAAAAGACGCTTTGAAACCTTATATAAATATGTAATTTTCTCCTCACTGTACAAAATGGAGCTATTGATTTTTGCTACACAAAGGCAGTAATGAGTTATGGGCTAGTCTTTTGTAACCAACAGTTGCTTTTAAGACTATGCTTCCTTGATGATTTTTACATGCAAGCAAGTGGATAGAACTAGATAAACAGCACAAACATGAAATATTTCTCACATAATATACTGTTCAGTCATATCGTTTTTTTATAACTCTCTTCCATCACAACAGCTTCAATAGAATTCGGTAATATCTATCTACTGCTGTGAAATATCTAGATGTCCTTACAGACAACACGCTCTCCATGCAAAAGTTCATCACCCAAACCTGCCAGTCGTGCTACTATCAATTGTGGGGCATCAGTGCAGTTCGAAAGTACCTGTCCACTGATGCAACATCCAAACTTGTCACGTCTCTCATTCTCTCACATATGGACTGCCGCAATTCTATTCTGGCTGGTCTGCAGGCATCATCATCCACTCCCTTCAACGTATACACAACTCTGCAGCTCGCCTAGTCCTCGGAAATAAATAAAATCTGAGCACATTACCTCTCTCTTGCAATCTCTCCACTGGCTGCCTGTGCCACAAAGAGTAAACTATAAGAAAAGAGCCCTCTGTAACAAATGTCTCCACAAAGTAGCACCTTCCTACCTTTGTAAATGTCTTCGCCTGTACACTCCTTCTCGTGCCCTCCGCTCTGCTGCAGATACCTTGTACTTAAGAATACCTAGATTTAACCAGTCCACCATTGGCCGTCGCTCTTTCTCCGTTTCTGGTCCATCATCTGGAATGACCTGCCTCTCTCCCTTTGCCAAAACCCTTCTTATGACGTTTTTAAATCCAGCCCCAACACATATTTATTTCAAAGCTAAGATTCTCCCCTCTTGTTCCATTTCATTTTTGTCCCTGCCCTCAACTGCCAAAACCCCATCACCCTGCCGGAGAGTAAGCCTTTATGTGTGTGCGTGAGTGTACGTTTATGTGCGTGCGTGCGAGCGTGTGTGTATACATTTGAACTTGTACCCAAAAAAACCTATTAATTATCACTGGCTGCATGTGAATGAGTAGGATGAATAAAAGCGCTTTGATTTGGGTGGGTTGTTTTTTTTTGCAAGATATAGCGCTATATACATTCCATTTTATTATTAATAGTAGTAGTAGTAGTAGTAGTAGTAGTAGTAGTAGTATAACTCCGGGAACCATAAACACTATCGTGGTCGCATCAATGTAAATGGCATTTCGTCTTTTCGAAAAATATTAGATTTTCCTCTTTTCTATAACTCATTTTTGTACATTCTCTGCGGCTGATCCCATTGTATATCGTTTTTATGAGGGAGGGGGTGCTTTTTGTTTTTTTGTTGGTTTTTGTGTGTTTGTTTGTTACGTGTTTCTTTATCTCGTACAGTCAGATTAAATTAACACCATTGGACTTTTTAAATCATTTAAAATTTAAATAATGGAACGACCTTAGCATGACTTTTGTGCTGGAAAGGCTTTAACTTACCAAGACAAAATTTTAAAAACTAAAGAAAGAAGACAATCCATTATTTCATATCTTAACATGTGGACAGTTTCTGCATGTCTTTAAACAAGAAGCTGTGATGATGCTTGCTGTCATATTGACGGAGTTTTATCATTATTGATTTTGACGGTAAAGTTCCAATGGAGTTTTCCTGAAGCAAAATATTTCAGTGTCTTGCTGCTTTGCCTTTGATGCTGCTTTGACCTCATACTTGTTAACATTTAATCCTTTTTTCCAGGCTAAAAGCTAGGTCAATCATTGATGTAGGCTACGCGCTAAGGCCTACACTCAAATTCTGCTTTGCTACAAACTATTATGGCGATATTGTCTTCACTCACAACAACTCTTCACGTAACACAACCTGCACTTCCCTTTCAAAGTCAAAATAAATCCTCTGATGGCGGAGTGTGGCTGCCCGTAAGGGGAGGTACTTTAAAAACAAGTCATACCCGAAAACGTTTCATCCAGTATGTACTTACAACAGTGATTCCCAGGCGGAATGAGTGGGTCAGTGTACTGATTCTGGGTCATCCCCGGGGTGTTAGGCTGAGGAACGCGCAACAACGAATCCTCTTTCGTTGAAATCAATCAAGACCTAGTTATGTTTTAGTCACAATGCCAAAATCTAATTTTCTCAACTTTGGTTGTGTAATGTGAGAAATGGGAGAATGACAGAGTGACATAGTTGCTAGTGTTCCATCCCATGCTGTTTTACGGTCGTGCATCTTCGTCTTCTTCGTCGTCGAACGCGCTGACAGCAGCAACTGCTGTCTGTCATATGAGCAAAAATGCTTTACGCTGCCGCTACGCGCCTGACAAGTCAGGACCAGCGCGTTCGACTTCAGCGTAGGGGGAGAATTGTTATCTTTTAAGTCTTTCTGAATAAAAGGGCAGGAGATGGACCAAGAGGGAAAGAAACTAGACAGGAAGGAGGAGACATGAAAAAGAGAGCAAGGACTAAAGAAATAATATTATAATATGGAATTTATATAGCGCTGAATCTTGTAAAACAAACAAATCGAAGCGCTTAAGAAAGAGAGAGATAGAAAAGCGAAAATTCGCAGCATAGAATTTTCATTAGGTAGGAATGCTGTTTTGTTTTGAAAGACCTCTGGCATCGTGAATAAAAGGCAGGAACAATATCGGGACATAAATTTAGCA